>LPNX010648168.1:0-80354 GCA_001517045.1 Pseudotsuga menziesii
AACTGCCTTTCCATCGGAGCGGTAATTTGAGCATATCCTTGGATGAATTTTCTGTAGTAACCAGTGTGACCGAGTGTCATGCGCAGTTGTTTGACGGACTTCGGGGGTGGCGGATTTACAATAATAGCTATCTTCGCAGGATCCATCATCAATCCCTGCTTACAGACAACATGACCAAGGAGAATTCCAAAAGGGGCACAAAAGATACACTTTTTTAGATTCAAAGCAATCTGGTGTTGTCTACACTTGTTTAACATAAGTCTCAAACTAGTGAGGTGATCTTTTACTAGCCCAAAAATAGTCCAATCATCAAAATAAACTTCTAAGAATTTATGCATATATTCCTTGAACGCAGAGATGACGACCCTAGTAAATATAGCAGGTGCATTCATCAGCCCAAAGGGCATGACAGTATACTGAAAGGATCCCATTTCGGGAGCAAATGTTGTCTTATGCCGGTCTTCTGGAGCAATTCGGATCTGATGGTAGCCAGAAAACCCATCAGTGAAAGAGTATATTTCTTGGCCTCCAACATTGTCGAGCACTTCGTCTGTAAAGGGGGTAGGAAAGGGATCATGCAGACATGCATCATTTAATTTCCTGAGGTCGACACAGATGCGGATTTCACCCTTAGTCTTCTTCTCCTGGACCACCATAGGACTAACCCACTCAGATTCTTCAACGGGCTCAATTATTCCTATGGCGAGCATCTTATCCAGCTCCACCTTAACCTTTTCTTTATACTTCGGATTCAATCTATAAGGCCGCTGTTTCACAGGTTTTGCATCAGGTTTCAAAGGGATCTTCATTACGCCAATATCACCCAAGATACCCTTCATTTCGAAAAACTTTGTTGGAAAGAGGTCTTGGTACTCGTGGAGAAGTTGGGTTACCTTGTTGACCATTTCATCATCCCAATAGTCACCAATTGTGGCGAGCTTAGGTTGTTCTTCAGATCCAATGTTAACTGTGCATGTCTTCAGGGGCTGATTTACTTCCGGGGCTTCGATGGCTGGTCCATGCACATCGCAGCATCAATCTGACTCAGGGATAGCGATATTGTGCGGGTCCTCATCCTCCTCAATGGCGAAGTTATAACATTCTAGGGCGTGGGATTCCTGCACTGTCCAATTCGGTCGCTGTTCTACTAGTTCTCGGTCATCAAAGACCTTGGTATGGATGATCCTGATAGCTGCGTCTAGAGCTGGGCAAACATCATTAGTAGAAAAAGTATGTATAAAACTATGGACAAGACAGTCCCAACTTACAGTATCTAGGCGGAGCTCAGCTTCCTCGTACCAGGTCTGAGCTATCGGTGCCAGTGTATGGACGAATCTATGTACCCATTCGTTCCGAGGTACATACCTCCACGCTTCATAGTAGTTTGCCAAATGTGCTTGTGGACTAGATTTTCCAACAAACTTGCTTCGCACCTCCTCACGTTGGTCCTTAAATCTCAGTCGAAGGAGCCTCTGACAGGCTTCCCAGTTAGGAATCTGCGGCTTATGGCTCTTCCACCATCTGGCAGCTGAGGCTCTGAGTGCTGACTCCAAAGAAGTCATTTTCTGTGACTCCGGTATCTGACCTGAGAATTGTACGATAAATGGGTCAGGGTCTGTTGAACCATCAAAAGTAGGGAGAGCGCTTGGTTGTGAGCTGAGCCATCTAAGAGATTTAGTAGGTCTGGTACTGCTATGGCCATGGATCTCATATAATCGGTTCTGCCAACTCTCTAAGTCATCCTCCGAGTTGGTCATACAGGAGCTACCAGACTCCCAACCTGCGGTAGGAGGATCCTCAGAACCTCTGTCCTGCGCGGTGATAGGGTAGATGTGCTCCACATCATCCTGATCCTTTTGGCGGAGTGGTTCTTTATACCGTTCCCCTTGTGAGGGATCCAGGGGTAGGATGACTCTCAAGTCTTTCCCTTCAAAGATCATCTGTCTCTTCTTTAGGTTAATAACTGCAGCATTTTCCATTGCCCATTCAATTCCTAACAAGGCTAGGTAGGGGTCGCTGTCATCAATGATTTCAATTACTTCGAAGTCCACGACAGTACTGACCCCGGCAATATCTGTTTGGACACTCAGGAAACTTCCTAGAGGCACAATCCTTTGCTGGTTGGCTAGTCGCAACTGGATAGGGGACCAGGCGAGGGGGGGTTTTCCCATGTGTTCCCAGGTTTGTTTTGTTAACACATTTACGTCGGACCCTAAGTCCAAGATAACATCAGTCAGATGATATGCCCCTATCTGAGCATTCAATCTCATTTCCCTTCCGGTTCTGTTCATTCTATGAACAGTTTTGTCTTGAGCAGAACTGTGGTGAGGTCCGCAGGAAGTAATGACTTCTTGTAGCATTGTCAGAGCATCCTGATCGCGTAACAGTTTGAGGCAACTCTGTAAAAAGGAGGATAGGGTACTTACGTTATCCCGCGGGGATTCCTGGGGCCGCGAAGATAGTTGTTGAGATTGTGTAGGTGTAACGGATGTGCTAGGACCAGCAAAATCTTTCTTAGCTTCCATAAACGTCTCTCTTTCTCTTGTGATATCAAATGTTGGGATTTTCACAGGGGCCTTACGAACCCGAGCGTCGACGGGCTGTATTTCTGTATCCGGCGGGTGTGTCGTAGCTCCACTCCGTGTGACAACATTGATAGTTGCGGCAGTTCTGGGCTCAACTGAAATCATCTAGATATTCTACGTGGGGGCACTCTGTCGTGCCTGAATCTTAGCTATGAGTTGCGGACACTGCTCAATCACATGATCTACCGCGCGGCAGTATCGACATGTCGTAGTGGGGTTCCGGCAATCGCGATCCAAATGCCCAGCTTGGTTACAATTGTAACATACCAACTGGCCTCGGCCTCTGCCGGCCATACCACCACGGCCTCCAGACGAACCTCTACCAGAGGCACCCACCTGGTAACCATAGCTATCACTACTAGGGCCTTCATTGCGCACCCGGTAGGCATCATAGGTGCGGCACTCATCCTCATTATGACCTACGGACTTGCAGAAATTACAGTAGGGGTTCTTAGGTCCCTGTCCGTACCGTTGCAGCAGGTGACAGTTCTCGGGTCGGTGCTGACCTGTTGTTCTGCAAAGCTCACAATATAGAACTTGTGGTGGAAATGGGTCCAGCGCACCTGTACGCAGGTACTTGCTTACCAGAGGGCACCGTTCCTTGTCGTGACCTTCGGTCCGACATTGCGTACACCAAACCTCTTCGCGATCAGGTTTTCCCTTTTTCATCTCGCGAAGTTCCAGGGCCATCGCGGCTAGCTGCGCTTGGATTTGAGCAAGACCATAATCATCTCCGATAGGGGCAGTCTCCAGCTTCATTGCGATTTCCAGAGCCTCTTGCTGGTCAGCAACCTTCTGTTGCATGAGCGGAGTTCTGATATGTGGTAATAATGCCGCGATAAACCATTCCTTGTGCTGCGCAGGACTAATGGTAAAGCTGACTTGGTCGAGGAGGACTTTGAATCTCTGGTCAAAGTCCCACACAGATTCGTCGCGCCGCTGTTGAATCTCTTTGAGTTCGGTGATGCTCTGTGATTCCGATTTAGGCTTTTTAAATTCTTTGGTTATGGCTGCCTTAATCTCATCTAACGTAGGGCTCTAAGTACTGGAGAACTTCATGAACCAAGTCAAAGCCCTGTCCCGAAAAGAAGTAATGAGCTGCGCGGCTCTCACATCTGGGTCTGTAATTTTCTTCGCATTCCATACTGCTTCACATAAAAACCAGAACTGTTCAGAGTCCTCTGATCCCGTGCCTTTGAAGATGGGGAGCTTAATGTCATCAACCAGGTGGGCCATGGCGGTTCTGGGAGGGGGACAGGACGTTGATGGGGAGGGAGTTACAGGGACAGACTGGCTTGTGGCCGGAATACTTGGACTTGGTTGACTGTTAGACTGCGATGGAATTTTAGGGGTAACAGGGCTTCGCTGCGGGGTGACAGGGGGGTTTCCAAGCGAAGGGATTTCCTCAGAGCCTAACTCTTCAGAATTTACAGGGGAAGACGTGGTAGCCTGACCTAAGGAATAGGAGTCAAAATCTCTTTTGTACCTTGTTCCACTTCGCAGCAAACCACTTTGCTCGTCGAAGTTATTATCACTTGCAAACATATGTTAGTACTACGAAGCTAGCAGTCTGATTCAAACCACAATATACCCTTTTCAACCAATAGTATTTTAATCTGCAAGCTTAATGAATTCAAAAACTTACCACGGGTACCTTTGAAGAACTGCCGTTCAGCTTCGCTGAAGGAGGTACTTGTGTTAATGGTAAACTCTGTTACAAAAGCTTCCAATGTGCGCGTCGTCCAGAAATCAACAGCGCGGGATACCTCGTTGTTCACATGTTGCACAAGATTGACACTTGTGGGGGTCCACGTGGGAACCCGTCGAGCTTGGCAGTTCGTCCTTTTTTCTGTTAACCTAGACAACCACTGGTGCAACTCTATGTGGATACTACTAAAAAAAAATTCATAAGCATCACAAAAAACATACCTTTGTAAAAAGTCACGTGCGCTACAACGCGAATTTGTGTTCTCTTGTTGCGCGAATTGCAGATAAGTCTCAGCAAACCAAGCACCGATTTCCGTCACAGAGGGCCTCCAGAACATAGCCCTCGAGGTACGACGTAAACCCCTCTTGAGCAGATGCTGAGTTCAACCGGCAACGGAACCAATTTTTTGGGCAATAGGGGAAACCCGGGTTTAATCCTTTTATGTCGCACCAACAAAAGACCCACTATGTTGGCCCTTTCAGCAACAACCTGCGCACAGGTTGCAGTCTCACCCGAAACAGCAATGGGGTGCCGCAGAATCAGGTTTCTGCAAGCAGAGAGGGATATTACTGTACCTTAGCCTTTACTAACTTATTAATCAATAATTGCACAGCTGTGTCATTCACTTTTATACAACTTCGCCGATGGATAAACAATCGTGACTTGCTTAACCCACTACAGGGAATTCACAGCGAAGCTTGTTATTAGCAGTGATCTAAGTTATCAAATGTATACAGTTATTAATGCATAAAAGACAACACAAATAGAATCAACACAAGAAACCACAACACCAAATATAACGTGGTTCACCCCCAATGTAGGGGATACGTCCACAAACTGTGTTTTATTCAACTTGCTACAAAACCACAGTTCGATCTGCGCACTCAGTTGCAGATCCCTTCAGTCCTTAACAGCCGCGCACACAGCAGCAGGCCTCTGCGCACACAGCTGCAGATCTTTTCTCAATCTTCTTACAAAACCCTCTGAGCACACAGCTGCAGAGGTCGTCCACGCACACAGCTGGGACTTAACCTTTTCTTACAAAATCAGCCTTAACTTTGCCTTAATCTTTCTTACATCATAAAACCTAACCTTTCTTATTTACACAAGTGCCTATTTATAGCGCACTGTTTACAAAAACATGGATTCAATACCATGGGCACCCAAAACCCTAAACCCCGGTCTTAAGCCGCGGGTTTATTACAATAGAAGACTTTGATTCAACCCCCGACACCCCTAAGACTATTTTCAGTCAAACCCGCGGAGTTACCCATCTTAAGGACCGTTGAGGTGCGCGCCCTAACAATTAGCCACCAAAAATTAACTCCAATATGTGAAGCAAAAAGGTGAGGGCATTTCACATCACAATTAAGATGATAATAATTAAGATCATCAAATGCACACACTAAACCCAAGCACATAATAGATTCACCTAAATCACATACACAAGTGACACACCAAACTCATGCACATAATAGATGCACCATTTCTATTGCAATTTGAATTTCACTAGATTAGTGTCAATTCTATTTCAAAAATTTTACAAAAAAGAAGTTAGATTTAGATGATGAAGATAAAAGGTTGCAAAGACTAGTTTTCTATGCTTATGACTTAGATCATTTCAAAAGCATCACAAGACCAAAATGTAAGGATATGCTACACCCTTGGAGAACAATGGAAGTCCTAAAGAATCCATATTTGACCAAAGCTAGATGCTACTAAAGGAGAGATATTGACCTTTTTAAACTAAAAACACAAAATAATCAACAATTATAACACAGATTTTATCGTGGAAACCTCAAGAGAAAACCACCAACTCATACTCATTAAGAAGATGAATTTACAAAATTGTTTATCTTCTACAACAGAAAGGATACAAGATACACCTTAGTTTTTTCCTGCAACTATAGACTAGGATGCTACAACACCCCTTATGGTTTTATGTATGTTATTAACAGACAAGGATTCTACGACACCCTATTCTCCAGCTACAACTGGAAGGAGGCTTCGACACCCCCTACAGACCTGTGGTCTACCCTAGCACCGCCCTGCCACCCTAATCTAATTTTATTCAGGCTGTGGAATAGCTATAATCTATTCCTTATGGACTCTATTAAACTGGTTAACAGAGACACTTCATTTAGAACACAAAATTCATTTAAATACCTAGTACCTTCATCGTTTCAATGCAACTCTTCATTGCTGTGTATTTTCAATTTGGATCATGATTGTTTGTTTACAAACACACACAAATAACACTTACCTTTTCAATTTGTCGCATTCATTCACCAAATGTCAACGTTTCATTCCTCCCTCAGTCTCAGATCTCAATTTCACAGCCCTGTTTATCTTTCTCTGATATTTCCGCAATGCAAAAACTCTTTCTGCAATGATATTTACCAGTTTTAATCAAAGCTGTTGATCCTACTGTCAAGTACGATCTGGACCGTAGATTTGTTCTACATATTTCCTCCTTGAAATCTCCTTTCTGCATCAAAATTACCTCACAACGATTTCTGACCGTTGATCTTTGTCAGGCATTTTTCTTGACCGTCAATCTCCAGTTTGCGGGATGCGGGATGCAGGATGTCAATTAATCATTTTTATCCTTTCCGTAAAATTCTTTCTGCAGCCATATTTTCCGCAATATTTCTTCCACACCGTCAATATTTTGCAGACTCATTCCTGATGGTTGATCTTGTGGATTGCGAGATGCGGAATCGTGCTTTCTGATTTTTGGACTTCCGTAATTTTCTTTCCGCAACGGTCTTTCCACACCATTGATCTATTTTTGGCGGGATTAATCTCAGTTGTCTGATATTCAGATTTTGGGATGTAGGATGCAGGATGCCTGACCAACTTTCTTAAGTTTCCTCCCTGCAACTTTCCTTCCGCATGCGGCTTTCGGGATGTTTCCTAACCGTTGGATCTTGTGTAGGATCAATGTCTACCGTTCGAACTTGATTCTTCAAAACTGATCCTCCTTCGCTTGATATTTTTACTCAATGTCATCATATATGTCATGCCACATGCCCAACTATGCCATGCCATGCCATGACTACCTTAGTATTTTACTGCATGACTACCTTAGTCTTTTACTGAGTAGGTTCAACCATTATATACATTGGTTATTTCTTTGTCATTTGTGAACACTTTTGACATCAATGACAACCATATACTCAACAATCTCCCCCTTTGGAATTGATGGCAACCTCTGAAAATTCTCCCCCTTTGACAACAATGACAAAGGAACCTTTCTATGTGACACCTCCCCCTATCAGCATTTCTCCCCCCGAGACTGAGCTCTTTCCTCTTAGTGTTTTTGAAATGGAATTACTCCCATTTTTTGTCTAAGACGCTCAAAAGCTTGTTTAGGTAGTGGTTTGGTAAAAATGCCAGCAATTTGTTCTTTAGTGTCAATATATTCTAATTTGACAGTTTTTTCAGAAACCTATTCTCTTAGATAGTGATACTTGATTGGTATATGTTTTGTCTTGGAATGCATGATAGGATTTTTAGACATATTTATAGCACTAGTGTTATCACAGTTGATAACTATTGGATGTTCATATTCTACAAGTAAATCTTCCAGTGTTTGTCTCATCCAAATAACCTGAGTGCAACATGAGGTTGCAACAATATATTCTGCTTCTACTATGGAAAGTGAAATAGATTATTGTTTTTTGCTTGGCCATGATACTAAACAATTTCCGAGAAAAAATGTTGCTCCACTAGTACTTTTTCGATCATCAACACTTTCTGCCCAATCTGCATTAGTAAATGCTTTTAGGGTAAAGTCTTGTCCTTTCAGATACCATAGACCATACTCCATAGTACCTTTTAGATATTTGAAAATCCTTTTTACTGCGGTTACATGTGTTTCCTTGGGAGATGACTGGAATATAGCTACCAATCCAACAACTTGCATGACATCTGGTCTTTTGGTTGTTACATATAGCAGACTGTTGATCATAGATCTAAACATGGTATCTCTACTTCTAGTGATTCACCATCCCTACTTAACTTGCAACCGGTGACCATTAGAGTACCAACAGGTTTGAAATCTTCCATTTTAAACTTTTTCAACATATCCTTGATGTACTTAGTTTGATAAATGAAAATTCCTTCTTTTGTTTGGTGAACTTGAAATCCTAGAAAGAAAGTTAATTCACCCAACATTGACATTTCGAATTCTTTCTTCATTTCAGAGGCAAAATATACACTTAGGATTTGAAGATTTCTTCCAAATATCATATCATCCACATAGACAATGACAATGATCATGTTTTTATCTTCAATTTTTAGATAAAGATTACTTTCAGTGGCTCCTCTTTTAAAACCTTGTTGTTTTAAATATCTATCTAGTCTTGAAAACCATTCTCTTAGAGCTTGTTTAACACCATAGAGAGCCTTCTTCAGTTTGTAGGCATAGTCATTGTTCTCTAACAAAAGAAACCCTTTAGGCTATTCAATATATACTTCTTATTCTAAATTGCCATTTAGAAATGCAGACTTGAAATCCATCTGATATACCTTGAAGTTTTTATGGCATGACAGTAGTAAAAACATTTTGATTGCTTCAAGTCGAGCTACAGGATCAAAAGTTTCTTCAAAGTCAATACCTTCCACTTGGGCATAACCCTTACACACCAATCTTGCTTTGTTCCTTATTACTTGACCATCTTGATTGAATTTTCTTTTTAAATCCATTTGGTTCCTACAATGTTCTTATCTTTAGGTCTTGGGACAAGTTCCTGGATCTCATTTTTTTCAATTTGATCTAGTTCTTCATTCATGGCTTTGACCCATTCATCACTTTTGCTAGCTTCTGTGAAGTTCCTGGGTTCTACTATGGATAGTAGGGCTTGTTCAACACCTATTAGTTGTCTTCTTATTTTGACTCCAGCAAAGTTTATCACCCATGATCTGTGATTCTGGATGATCCTTTTGTGTCCTTCTAGATGGAGTTTTAGTGTCAGGTCTAGGGAGGTCTTCTTCATTTTCCTGTGTATCTTCCTCCTCTTTTCCTTCTTCTTCCTTATGAATACTCTTATCTCTTTGCAGTTCTTCTATCTTGTCATCATTTGTATTAATATCTTCAGGATCTTCTTCTTTCCTAGGTTTTACATCAGCACTCTCTATAATTTTATGTAACTTTTTATTGAAGCATCTATATGCCTTTTTGGTGGATGAATATCCTAGAAAGATTCCTCCATCGGTCCTAGAGTCAAATTTTCCAAGATAATCCTCGTTTCTTTTTATGTAACATTTATTGATGTTATGATATTTAGACACTTAGGAGTTAGTTAAGATCAACTTGTGTAATATATCCGTTAGGTAAAAGTGTGTTTCTTTAGTATGCATTTGTAAATATTCTAATCCAATGGTCACGATATGTTCTAGACATAGAGTGATCCAATAGTTCTACTTCTCTTAGATCATACCTACCATTGATCCGTCGCTTAAAACCCGATTGGTCTATGAGCTCTATTTAAAGAGCATAGAGGGTCCTTGGCTAGTTGATCGATTATGAGAGGCTCATGTAACTTTCTTTCTTTTGCATAATAAATTGATCCAAGTAGCTATTTGGCTGGGGCCATGGAGTGTTTCCCTCTCGACGGTTTTAACCACGTGACAAACATCGGTGTGTTGATCTGTGATCTATTTGTGTGAAGCAGTTGTTCAAGGTGTTTGGTATTTTGGGAGTACCCTGTGTACCCGAACATGGTATCAGAGCTTTTATGAAGAGCAGATTTCAGTTTTGATCAAGATCTGGAACCGGTGTTGCCGAAACTTTGAAAGGGTTTCTAGTTCTATATTTCCTATGCATTTTTTGCCTATGGGAGCTATTCCATTGCGTCTGGAGCACCATTTCCATTGGAAAATAGTTTTCGTTTCACCGAAAATCATTTCCGTTTGTTCCAGAAACACCCATTTCGGCAAATCTGAAGGTATAATGTTACAGTGACGAATTTGTTTTTTTTTTAATATTTCATATCTTTTTAGTTTTATTATTAGATTTTTTTGTTTTAGTCTCGGACTGTTACCTTCCCTGACTGCATATGCTCTTTGCCGTGCACCTTGCGCGATTGCAGCGAATCAGAAACAGTAAGGGAAAGTTTTTATTTTCTTGTCTTCTCGGCTACGTATGCTCTTTGTCGTGCACCTTGTGCAATCACGGCAAATTAGAAACAACAAGAAAACTTGAAAACGTAAACTTTTCGGGTAAGCTAACCAAGATCTAACCCCATTGTGTGGAAAATGTTTTTTTTGTTTTTGTTTTTCATTTTTTTTGTGATTTACAGGAAAAAAAGGTAAGCACAGAGAACGAGAGAGAAGAGTAAAAAAAAAAAAAAAACCCCTTCCTCTTTCCATTCTTTTACGTACCTTTTAAACTTAGCTCACTTGGTCTAAAGTTGTTTTATTCCTTAATAGGTCTTGAGCTCAAGTCTTATTAAGCTACTTTTTAGTGCATGCAATTTCTATTTTCAAGTTACTTTATTATAAAAGTGCATCTCACATAAATAAAATAAAATAAAAAGTGAGTCACTTAACTCTTTTAATTTATTGCCGCACTATTTAAAAGTAACATTATTGTAAAAGTGAACCTCACTTATTGTACAAAAGTGATTCACTTTAAAACAACTTTATTGTAAAGTGATTGTCAAAGGTTGATCTTGGGAAGAGGGGGGTTCTTTTTTTTAGTTGGTCAAATTAATATCTGCCACGTCACTATTGGGGACATCTTCAACATTTTCTTTGATCAAGCATAACTTCATCATCCGGAATCAGTTTTCAGTGCCGTTTAAACCGCATATTTTTTCGAGCTCTTTACAACCAAACAGTTAGCTTCTATTTTTTCAGCCATTATTTTATAGTATGTCCACCCCTTGTGATATTATACTTACAAGTTCTAACTATTTTTCATGGAAATCTCGTATGGAGGATGTTCTACGAAGTACGAGACTTTTCAGGATAACCTCAGGAAAAGAAACATAACCCACTGATGATGATAAAAAAATTAAATGGGCAAATAGATGTGATGAAGCTCATGGATTGATTGGGATGTCAATCTCTACTGATTTGTGATTCCACATATCTGGAATTGATGAACATGATAAAGCTTGGGAAAAGTTGGAATCTGTGTTTGGTAAACACAATGAAATTCAAGGTCATCGACTTGAGAATGAGTGCTTTCCTTGAATCCAAATGATTTTTCATGCATTCAAGACTATTTATCTAAGTATAAAACTCTTAAACTCTTATGTGCAGAATGCAAGATTAAGAAAGAAGACAAACAATGTATTTATCATATTCTTTCCAAACTTGGACCTGCATATTCTATTTTTATATCTACATTCTACTCCATGAAAGAATCATTGACTGCACCTAGCTATCAAGAGCCTAGTCTTGAATCCTTTTGTGATTCCTTAATTAGAGAGCAAGATAAGCTCATTCATCTTGGAGTAACCAATAATGCAGATACATCTGGGAAATCCTTATTGTCCCAACAAAAAGAAAAGTCCAAGCCTCCCAAGAAACAGAATTTTCGTAATTATAAGCCAAACAACAAGGGTCGCAAACCCTCTCAGTCAGCTCCTTCTTTAAAAAATGACAAAGGATCCAAGAAAAAAGGAAAGAAGACTGAGCGTCATTGTAATTTTTGTGGGAAAGGTAATCATGATGAATCTAAGTGTTTCAAGAAGATGGCAGCCTTGGAAGCAGCAATGAAGAAGCACCACATCAGCATAGATTCGTCTTCAGAATCTAACTCTCATGGACATGCACTTTGTGCTTCTTGTTACTCTTATAATGCATCTTCTTCTTCTACTTCAAATGAATGGATTATTAATTCTGGAGCATCTTATCATATGGCTAAGGATCAAGCCATATTTTCTATTATGCATGAATGTAACACCAAACAAATATTTGTTGGTGATGATAGATCTCTAAGTGTTATAGGATCTGGAACAGTTCCAGTAGAAAATGGTCATTTCAGTGATGTACAATGTGTTTCAAAAATTTCCAGCAATTTGTTATCAGTCTATCAAATTACTCATACAGGTGAAGGTAAAACTGTGACGTTTACACCTCACCAAGTTGTAATCAAGGATTTTAAAAATCCTCAAAATGTCCTTGCTACTGGAACTGTTGATGATATTACCAGGTTGTACAAATTTAACAACTTTGGGTCATCACTTTTTCCTTCAGTTTTTGTTGCTCATAGTGATAACTTGAGCAAACTTTGGCATGAGCGATTTGGTCACTTAAATTATCGCTCATTGCAACAACTATGTAAAGGCAATATTGTAACTAGTCTTCCGATGGTAGCTTGCAAGGATGGTGTTTGTTCCGGTTGTGTACTCAGAAAACATCATTGGGACAGTTTTGACAAACATGCAACTTGGCACGCCTCGGTTCCTTTGGAGCTTGTGCATAGTGACTTGTGTGGTCCTCTTCCATCTGCATCTTTTTCTGGTTTCAAATATTTCTTAACTTTCATTGATGACTACTCCATATGCACTTGGGTTTACTTCCTAAAACTTAAGAGCGAAGTATTTAACATGTTCTTGGCTAACAAGGCCCCTCTTGAAAAACAATCTGGTCATCAAATTATTAAGTTAAGATCTAACAAAGAATATGTTAACAACAAGTTCACTACTTTCTGCACTGAACAAGGAATCCAACAACAGCACATTGTTCCATATACACCACAACAAAATGGTGTAGTTGAACAAAAGAACCACACTTTAAAAGAAATGGCTAATTGTATGATCCAATCTAAGGGACTAAGTCTTCAATATTGGGCTGAGGCCATAAATTGTGCAAATTACATAGTTAATCGCACACCCACTAAAGTTTTACAAGGTATAACACCGAAAGAAGAATGGAGTAAAATTAAAGCAGATGTAAGTCACTTTCGTGTGTTTGGTTGTGAAGCATGATCTCACATTCCGGATGAAAAACGGAAAGTATTGCAGCATAAAAGTGAAAAGTGCATATTTGTTGGATATTCTGAAGATGTAAAAGGTTATAGACTTCTTCAGCCCCATTCACATGATATAATCATTAGAAGAGATGTTAAATTTGATGAAAATCTCTTGGCCTGCTAGCCTAACTTGGCGGGTGTGCCATATTTGGGCTGCGAGCCTGATTCGACAATTGTGCCTTCTTCTTCTTCTTCTTCCAGCTTCCTTGATAGGTTTCCAACTCCATTTTCTGATGATGACAGTGAGCATGAAAATCCACCTCCGCCTGCTCATGTTCCTTCAATTGCACCAGCACCAATACTTCCTCGATGGGTCCGTTCAACATGTGAAGCAACTGGTGATCTTGCCGTGATCCTAGAGATCAATGTCAAACACATTCTCAGTTTCAGCGAGCCTCTTCCCTTTTGGCTCAAGTTTCCAAGAATCACGATCCAGAAACTTTTGCAGAAGCTTTAGGAAATCCAGATTGGGATGCAGCTATGGATGAAGAATATCGTTCCTTAATGGCGAACGATACTTGGGATCTTGTTCCTCTTCCAAAAGGAAGAAAAATTGTCAGATGTAAATGGGTCTACATAACTAAGTATGCATCAGATGGAAGTTTTGAAAGACTTAAGGCAAGGTTATTTTCCAAAGGTTTTTCCCAAGTTGAAGGGATTGACTACAATGAAACATTTGCCCCTGTAGCAAAAATGAACTCCATCTGCCTTGTTCTTTCCCTTGCAACCTTACATAACTGGGAAGTCCATCAAATGGATGTCAAGTCTGCATTCTTACATGGTGATTTACATGATAAAATTTACATGGAACAACCTCCTGGATATGTGTTGGGCCCAAAAATGGCCTCTTTTGACCACCCTTAATTACCTCTTCTTGTTCTATCCTACCCCATTGAGCGTGCCAAATAAACGTTTTACCCCCACTCTACTTTTCAAACCACCAAGGTATGATTGGTCATTGTTTTATTTTATTAATACTTATGATTGTGATAATTAAGGCTTCATATCTCTCAATGCGCTGACATATGATGGTTTATAAAGGTATTTTGAGATATATGGGCTGCAGGAAGATTGGGCTGAACATGTTACGAAAAGGATGGGCATTCATCGCTCAAGTTGATCCCCATCCATCCTATCATTACCCAAGGAATGCGGTTCTAGTGTGATATCCCGAACAAAGTTGTGCCAAGGTAGATGTAATAGAATTTGTCAGACTTGGAGGTCAACAGTGTGTTGCTGCTTGTGTGTAGCCGTAATCTGAAGATATCATCACTCCTAGGGCGATTAACAGTTTTCCTATGTCTCCTATTTTTCATCTTGCCACGTTTGTAACAGCTATTGTCATTTAGAGTGCCTGAAGATCAGAGATCTTCATGGTTTCCCCATAATAGGATAGGATGTTATGATTTACATTGTATAAATATGGAGAATTGTTTCGAGCCAGGGGTTGTTGAACATATAATCAATTCATTGTATTAGCTGTGAGGAGGAATTGTGTAATCACTCTGTCTTTTAATACAAGGAGTTACTTCTTATCTAAAGGCTTTTACGTGTGTTCAGCCAGCATCTCTGTGTGAAGGCTGGGCCCGCCTTCCACAGGGATCGCTGAGTTAAATTAGGCATTTTCAATTATTTTGTTGTGTGATGTTATGTTAATTTTATTTCTTCATAGGAAGTTGTAACAAGTGTGGATTTACAATGTGTCATGATTGCATCCCTTGGATACCTGTAGTGGCATAGTGTGACAGTCGACTGAGTAGGTAAGTATTTCTTATGCAATTTGTGTGGTAACTGTAATAGCTCTGTTCATCCTTAGATCTTTTAGTTGTTGTTTCCATGAATCTTTGCAGCTTGTCTCTTATTTTTATGATTACAGAATTTCATTCATGTACTTCAATTTCCTAGAACAGCTGAACTCAATTTCTATATTTTGAATTCCTAGATCAATATTCAATTTATGTCTTTGGATTCCTAGGACAATCAGATTAGATAGTTGAGTTAATCATTAAGTGGTGTGAACAGAATTTCCCTTTATCTGCAATTGTAATTTAGATGTGAATTTTATCTCTTAGATCAAGACATAGCAGAAGGTAATTGTGATTACATTCCTTAGAAGGTAACTAGATTAATTAGATTCTTGGGATGAGCATAGCCGAACAAAGGATAGTATTGTTCAATTACAATAATTTCATGTTTAAGCATATACTGTGCATGTTATCCTTGAAATACAAGACTTCCCCAGGTTGACAATAAATATTGTACACTCTGTATGTTAGTTGTAATTCACTTGCATATTGGGTGCCCGACAATATGTTCAGAATAACTCTAGCCTTGTTTGTCTCCTTAAGAAACCCTTATATGGCCTTAAGAAAGCTCCTAGAGCTTGGTATGCCAAAATGGATAGCTTTCTCCTTGACACTTACCAAGAAAGTAGGAAACCATCTCATCATACTTGTTCTTTATGTTGATGATCTTATCCTTGCTGGTAGTGACCCTAAACTTACAACCCATGTGAAATCCAGTCTTAAGCAAAATTTTGAAATGTCAGACTTAGGACATTTGCATTATTTTCTTGGTCTCCAAGTCTTGCAAACCAAAGAAGGAATCTTTCTTTCCTAGTCTAAGTATGCTTGTGACCTTCTTCGTTGCTTCCACATGGAATATTGTAAACCACCCCCTTCTCCCTTCTAGTCTGGAGTCAAAATTTCTGCCACTTGTACTTCCCCTGAAGTAGATGCCACCTTGTATCATCAGCTTGTTTGTAGTCTTTTATACTTGACTCATTCCCGTCCTGACCTTTTCTTTGCCATTGGTTGTGTTTCCCGTTATATGCAAACTCCTCATGAAAGTCACTCGAAAACAGCAAAAAGAATACTTCGATATATTCGAGGTATAATTCAGTTTGGGATTCATTACAGTACAGGGGGGAAACCTTTGTTGGTTGGTTTCACTGATTTAGATTGGGCCAGCGATCCTGATGATCGAAATTCTACTGCAGGTTATGTTTTCAGTCTGGGATCTAGACCTGTCACTTGGGCTTGTAAGAAACAACAAGCTCTTGCTCTTTCTTCAGCAGAAGCAGAATATCAAGCCGCAGTTAATGCTAGTCGAGAAGCTTTATGGCTTTGACAGATCCTTTCAGAGTTTGGATTCGAGCAGCAGCAACCTACTCCACTTTGGTGCGACAATCAAAGTGCCATCAAGCTTGCCAAAGATCTAGTTCTACATCAACGCAACAAACACATTGAGCTACACATGCACTTCATCAGAAATCTTGTTCATGATATTGTTATTGAAGTTCTCTATTGCCCTACAGATGATCAAGTTGCAGACATCTTCACCAAGTCTCTTACAGAAGCAAATTTTTCTAAACTTCGGTCTATGTTAGGAGTTTAGGAATGTGTCCTTAAGGGGGGATAGGCTCTAATGCCTCCTTCCTTCTCCTAATAGTTTCACTTTGTAAATCCTTCAATCCTATCCCAAGTTGTTCTTAAGGGGGGATGTTAGGATATTTAGACACTTAGGAGTTAGTTAAGATCAACTTGTGTAATATATCCGTTAGGTAAAAGTGTGTTTCTTTAGTATGCATTAGTATGCATTTGTAAATATTCTAATCCGACGGTCACGATATGTTATAGACATAGAGTGATCCGACAGTTCAACTTCTCTTAGATCATACCTACCATTGATTCGTGGCTTAACACCCGATTGGTCTATGAGCTCTATTTAAAGAGCATAGAGGGTCCTTGGCTAGTTGATCGATTATGAGAATCTCATGTAACTTTCTTTCTTTTGCATAATAAATTGCTCTAAGTAGCTATTTGGCTGGGGCTGTGGATTGTTTCCCTCTCGAGGGTTTTAACCACATGACAAACATCGGTGTGTTGATCTGTGATCTATTTGTGTGAAGTGGTTGCTCAAGGTGTTCGGTCTTTTGGGAGTACCCTGTGTACCCAAACAACTGCCAAATATTTTAAAATATCTTACTGATGCTTGTCTTCCATAAAATAATTCATAGGGAATCTTATCCTTCTTTACTCTGAGTTGTGCTCTGTTGAGTGTGTAGACAGCTATGTATACGGCTTCTCTCCAAAAATAATCTGATAATTTTGTTTCATTAAGCATCGTTCTGGCAGCTTCTTGGACTGTTATGTTTTTTCTTTCAACAATCCCATTCTGCTGTGGAGTTCTTGCAGCTGAAAATTGTCTTTTAATTCCTCGATTTTCACAGAATTCATTAAACTCATTTGAAGTAAATTCTCCCCCATTATCTGATCTCAGACACTTGACTTTCACACTAGGCTCATTTTCAGCCATTGCTTTGAAGATCTTAAATTTTTCAAAAGCTTCTTATTTTTCTTTGAGAAAGGCTACCCAGATCATCCTTGTGTAATCATCAATGAGCAACATCAAATAGTGATCTCCTTGTAGACTTTTAGTTCTAGTTGGTCCACAAAGGTTTGTGTGTACTATTTCCAGAGGGTGTGAGGTCATATGTTCCTTTGTCTTGAAACTGGCTCTGGTTTGCTTCCCATGTTGACAATGTTTACATACTGCGTTTGGAGGAGCTACAATTTTTGGTAGATTGCTTACAGCTTCTTTTACGCTTATTTTTGCAAGGTTGTCAAAACTTAGGTGTCCCAACCTTCTGTGCCACAACCAACTTTCATCTATCATGCTTAAATAGATTTGGTTTTCATTTTCCAAGATGTATACATTGTTTGCATTCCTCATGGAAATGCCAACTATCTTTCCTGATTTCTTATTTTTGATTTCACATTTTTCTGAGTCAAAGATGCAAATGTAACCTTGGTCACATTTTTTACTTACACTAAGTAGATTAGGCTTGAGGTTTTCAACTAGCAAAACATTTTTTGCTTTGATCTTGCTATTGACAACAGTTGTTCCTTTGCCAATTATTTTTGGAGACAGACTATCTCCAAAAGTGACTTTTCCTTTATTATCCTTTAGTGTAATGAATTTACTTGATTCACCGGTCATATGTTTTGAGCAACCACTATCCAAGTGCCATAGGTTTTGGTTTTCGGTTGCACATAGAGAAATCATGGAACTTTCATGTTCTTCCTTTTCTCTCCAATATTTCTTTTGCTTGGTACTCTGAGATTGAGTTACATTAGTATTCCTTGTAGGAGTTTTTAGTTTACAATCGCTTGCCATATCCCCATGGTTATTACATTTATAGCATTCTATGTCATATTTTTGGAGTAGTGAAAACATATTCTTATTTCCCTTTGTCTTAATGTTTAATGGATTTTTCTTGTATTTAGATTCCTTTCTTTTGGTTATGCAATTTAAAGCTTTATGACCAAAATTATTACAAGAATAGCAGTAACCTAAAAAGATCTGTAGATATCTATTTTGTCTCTTGGGTGCTATATTTTTTCTGTTTTCATCTTGAGAAATTAAGCCAGCTTTCTTGTTTACTTCCTTTTTAGCTGTAGTCTTCAATATTTTAGCATAACTTTTCTTACCTCCTTTTTGATTGGTGATAGGAAAATTTTATGGCTTCTTTTATTTAACAAACCCCAAACCAGACTTATCATTTGATGGTTTTTGGCTACTCAGAATGTCATCTAGAATCCTTGAGTTGTTCTCAAATTTTGATTTGATGGATCCTTCATCAAGCTTTATCTTGAATTGTGTGATCTCCTCTGCAAGTTTTTGAGACTCTTGTATTCTTTGTTTGAGCTGAAGGTTCAGATCCTTTTCAACCTTTTGGGATTCTAAAAGTTGGGCTTCCAATTGATTGATGATAAGATTCAACTGTTTGTTCTTCTTTCTGTTTTTGTCAAGTTCTTCAAGAGCACTGACAAGTTCAGCTCTTAGGTCCACTTCTCCTTCTACATCTGAGTCACTATTTGAGGTTTGAGTGTCTAGACCCATAAATAGTACTTCAGTTTCTTCAGCTTCACTTTCATCTGAATCTTCACTGTCTTCCATCGCATAAACAATTTTCTTGTTCCCATATGGTTTTTTCTTGCTTCCTGGTTTACCTCTTCTGAATTTTGAAGTTTCTTTTTCTTCATTCTCATCTTGTTTAGTGTAGGTGCATTTGGAGGAAAAATGTCCAATCCTTCCACAATTAAAACACTTTAAAGGTAATTTCCCTTGTACTTTCCTGTCCCTTTCTCAAGTTTACTACTGAAAAATGCTTCCTCATCATTTGGATTTTCTGATTGATTTTTTAAGGTGGACTTAAAGGCTGCTTCCTTTCTTGAACATTCAATTTTTCCTGTTCTCATTTCGTATGCAGTGAGAATTCCATGTAGCTCATCCATTGTCATATTTTTAAGATCATCTCGTTCTTCTAAGGTGAATACTTTTGGGTTATACCTCATTGGTAATGTTCTTAGTACTTTACTTACCACTACCTTTTCTTTTAGTTTTCCTCCAAGCCCTTTGATCGCATTAACAACTTCATCTACACAAAGAAGATACTCACCAATATTCTCTTCTTCTTTCATGTTCAGACTTTCAAATTGACTTCTATATGTTTGAAGTTTGGATTCTTTGACTTTAGATTCTCCTTCATATATTAGTTTTAATTTGTCCCAAGCTTGTTTGGCAGATGTGCATTGCATAACCTTAGTAAATACTTATGTGTTAAGCCACTTAAGATTGTCTTTAGAGCTTTGGCGTTACCTTCATATTGTCCTAGTTCAACCGTCTCTATAGGGTATAGGTTTCCAATGTTAAGTTCTTTTTTAGTTTCTACCCAAACCTTCCACCCCAGGGACATCAGCTGACATCTCATTCTAACACTCCAATACACATAATTCTCTCTAGTAAATAGTGGAGGTTTGCTAGTGGACAGTCCTTCTTGTTGATCCAATGTGTTCTTTGAATGGGATATTCCTTCCAATGGTTAAGTTGCTTGTGAAGGAACCTTGCTCTGATACCAATTGTTGGCTCATCCCACAATACTAAGTCGGGGGGGGTGAATCAGTATTGACCTTTTTAAACTAAAAACACAAAATAGTCAACAATTATAACACAGATTTTATCATGGAAACCTCAAAGAGAAAACAACCAACTCATACTCATTAATAAGATGAATTTACAAAATTGTTTATCTGTTACAACAGAAAGGATGCAAGATACACCCTGAGTTTTGGTTGCAACTACAGACTAGGATGTTACAACACCCCTTATGGTTTTCTATCTCTTTTTAACAGACAAGGATGCTATGACACCCTGTTCTCCAGCTACGACTGGAAGGAGGCTTCGACCCCCCCTGCAGACCTGTGGTCTTCCCTAGAGCCGCCTTGACACCCTAATCTGATTTTATTCAGACTGTGGAATAGTTGTAAGCTATTCACTATGGACTCTATTAAACTGGTTAACAGAGACACTTCATTTAGAACACAAAATTCATTTAAATACCTAGTACCTTCATCGTTTCAACACAACTCTTCATTGTTGCGTCTTTTCAATTTGGGTCGTGACTGTTTGTTTACAAACACACACAAAAAACACTTACCTTTTCAATTCGTCGCATTCCTTCACCAAATGTCGACGTTTCATTCCTCCCTTAATCTCAAATCTCAATTTCACAGCCCTGTTTATCGTTCTCTGATATTTATGCAATGCAAAAACTCTTTCTGCAATGATATTTACCAGTTTTAATAGGAGTCGTTGATCCTACTGTCAAGTACAATCTGGGCTGTAGATCTGTTCTACAGATTTCCTCCTTGAAATCTCTTTTCTGCATCAAAATTACCTCACAACGATTTCTGACCGTTGATCTTCGTCGAGCGTTTTTCCTGACTGTCGATCTCCAATTTGCAGGATGCCAATTCATCCTTTTTATCCTTTTTGCAACCATCGTTTTCATAATATTTCCTTCGCACCATCGATATTTTGTGGAGTCATTCTTGACGATTAATCTTGCGGATTGCGGGATGCGGAATAGCGCTTTCCAATTTTCATACTTTCGCAACAGTCTTTCCGCACCATTGATCTATTTTTGGCGAGATTAATCTCAATCGTCCAATCTTCAGATTTTGGGATGCGGGATGCCTGACCAAATTTCCTAAGTTGCCTCCCCGTAACTTTCCTTCTGCATGTGGCTTGCGGGATTTTTCCTAACCGTTGAATCTTGTGCGGGATCAATGTCCACCTTTCAAACTTGATCTTTCAAAATTGATCCTCCTTCACTTGATCTTTTTACTCCATGTCATCATATATGTCATGCCACATGCCCAACTATGCCATGCCATGTCATGACTACCTTAGTCTTTTACCACATGACTACCTTAGTCTTTTACTGAGTAGATTCAGCCATTATATACGCTGGTTATTTCTCTGTCATTTGTGAACACTTTTGACATCAATGACAACCATATACTCAACAATACTACTTTTCAAACACTAGTTTTCTATGCTTATAACCTTTAAGACTACTTACTTAGATCGAATATTTGATTGTTGATCTCATAAAAGATTGTTGCAAATAAAGATGGGAAAAGAAAAACTCAAAGTAGTGGTTTCTCTACTTATGACTTAGATCATTTCAAAAGCATCACAAGACCAAAATGTAAGGATATGCTACACCCTTGGAGAGCAATGGAAGTCCTAAATAATCCATATTTGACCAAGGCTAGATGCTACTAAAGGAGAGATGATTTGGCCAAATATTTTGATCCCCAGTCAAATAAGCTTCCTCTATTGTAAATATATGAGAGGGTCCCTCCATTGTTTTTTGTTGTTGATAGAGGTTCATACAATCAATTTAAAATCAAGCTTTTGAATATTGGAATCTTAATCACATTCAAAAGGTTGCCTATGCATGGCCTAATGTTGTGGCTTAAGGCCTCACACATGGCATGTAAGGCTTAGAGATATATTCCATGGACTTAGAACCTAGGTTTTTGAACCAAACTATGCCCTTATCCCCAAAAAACATATCAAGTTTTTGAAACTTTGAAATCACCATAATATCAAACTTGGAGGCCAAAGATTATGTATTATGGGCATGTGGGAATCCTTACATTACAAAACATGGCATGTGAGCCCCATAGAAATATATGTTATGGCACAGTGTCTTTCCTTTTATCCCTAGACCATGGCATGTGCATCAACAAACAACCTTGGTATGTTAAATCTCAAAATCATGGACATATTTCGCATATATGCCAAATATTTCCTTTGTATGGCATGTGTGATTGTTTGGGGTGCTACACATGACCCATGAGACCTAGAGGAAACTATGATGAACTTAGGCCCTAGAAGTTAATCTCAAGCCATGGTCTAGTTGTAAAAAATTATTCATGGTTTTATACATCCCAAAATTTCCACCATATCCCACTCATAAGCCAAAAATTCCTTTATAAGGACTATGTGATAGACTCGGGCCATGTGCAAAGTTAGGGTTCATTTATGAGTAATTATAGGTAAATGAAGGGTAATTAGGGGTCAATTAGTGATAATTTAGGGGTAATTTGTGGTCAATTATGGGCAATTAAGGGTCATTTAGGGGTAATTATTAGGTAATGAGTTGTGGTAATTAGGGGTTAATAAGGGGTCAATTATGGGATAATTAAGGGTTAATTAGTGGTAATTATGGGTCAATTATGGGTTAACTAGGGGAAATTAATGGTACCTATGGATCAATTATAGGTAAGCAGCGGCCATTTAAGCCCAAAGGCTTAGCTAAACTAGTGGTTGTCCATGGTGTTAGGAATTTAGCTAGGTTCATGGTGGCATATGCCCATTTTGAATCCTTTTGTGTGAAGCACACTAGTCTACATCGATGGGTTTACTAGGGCATATGCCATCTATAAACGCTTGGAAATATCCATTGGGTTTCTCCACGAGGTTTTCCTTGGAAAAAAGTAGGGGTCATTTAGAGGTGATTAAGGGTTAATTACTGGTAAGCATGGATTATTTTGGGGTAATTACTAGTTAATAAGGGGTGAACTATGTGGTAATTAGGAGTTAATTAGTGGTAATTGGGGGTCAATTATGGGTTAACTAGGGGGCATTTAATGGTACCTATGGGTCAATTATGGGTAAGTAGGGGCCATTTAAGCCCAAGGCCTTAGCTAAACTAGTTGTTTTCCATGATGTTGGGCATTTAGATAGGTTCATGGTGGCATGTGCCCATTTTGAATCCTTATGTGTGAGGCACACTAGTCTACATTGATGGATTTACTAGGGAATATGCCATCTATGAATGTTTGGAAAAATACAATAGGTTTCTCCACGAGGTTTTCCTTGGATGAATGTAGGCATCATTTAGAGGTTATCAAGGGTTAATTACCGGTAAGCATGGATTATTTAGCGGTAATTAGTGGTCAAGTAGGGGTCATTTTGGTGCAATGAGTGATAATTGGGGGTAATTAGCGGTCAATTATGAGGTTAATTAGGGCTCAATTATACAATAATTAGTGGTAAATTTTAGTATTCTTTTAGAATATGGATATTGAGAACATATCTGACCCCTCCAAAAGTATTTAGGGGGCTCTTTAAAAAAACCCATCAAAAAGTCATGAGAACTGAACTTTTGGGGGCAGTTTTAAAACACCATCCCCAAAAGTCCAATTCTCTAGAATATTTTTTTTCAGGTAGAGGGGGGAGTGGTTAGAAAGACCCCCCCTAAAGTTGTTTTCGAAGGCATTTTTTAGAACCCCGCCCCCCTCTCCCCCCCCACAAAAAAAAAAAAAAAACATGAGAATTGAACCTTTTTTTTGTGGGGGGGGGGAGGGGGGGGGGGGTTTAAAAAACCGTCCCCAAAAGTTAAATTCTCATGAATTTTGGGGGGGGGGGGGGAGGGGGAGTTCTAAAAACCGAATTCAAAAACACCTTTAGTGGGGGTCTTTCTATACCCCCCTGCCAAATTCCTAAGAATTGTACTTTTGGGGCAATTTTTTTAAAACCGCCCCCAAAAGTCCAATTCTTAAGAATTTTGAGGGGGGGGGTTTAAGAACTGCCCCCAAAGACATAAAAAAACTTTTTTGGGGGGAGGGTGGGGGGCGTTATAAAAACCGGCCCCAAAAGGGTATTTTGTTGTGGTGGGTATTATGAAGGCTTTAGTATCAGACAGAGATCCAAAATTTACTTCTAACTTTTGGAAAGGATTGTTTGAGGGGTTTGGTACAAGTCTAAACATGAGTACATCATACCACCCGCAGCCAAATGGAAAAATGGAAAGAGTTAACCAAGTAATTGAATATATGTCAAGGATGTATGTGATGGATCAACCATATAAGTGCAAATATTATTTACACTTTGTGGGATTTGCTTATAATAATGGATATCATTCATCTTTAAAGATCAGTCCTTTCGAAAGTGAAATACTCCCATAGGTTAGGATAACCTAACAGAAAGAGTCATTGTTGGACCATAATTATTAAAGGAAATGGAGGACCATATGGTTAAGATAGAGCATTATCTAAAGGTAGCTCAAGATAGGCAAAAGAGCTATGCATATCAAAACAAGATTTCCAGATAGTTTCAAGTTGGAGACCATGTCTTTTTGAAAGTTAGACCCAAGAAGAGATCCTTAAACTTAGGAGATTACTCCAATGTGTTTCATGTACCTTTATTGAAAAATTATATACCTCATACTAACCATGTAATTGATTGGAATGTGATCCAGGTAATTAGAGCGATTTTATTTTCTTTGTTGATATATATGTATATATGTATGAACATGGTACTAATCATTTTATTGAATGGATTATGATCTAGGTGGAACCGAAAGGGTATTTTCTGGTACAACCTGTTTCCATTTTGGGAAGCAAGGTCAAGTTTCTTAGGAATCAAAAAATCAGGCAGGTATATGTCCAATGGATCCATTATAATCCTGAGGATGCGACTTGGGAGCTGGAAGATGCCATGATGGAAGCATACCCTCATCTATTTTGAAATTGTGTAGCATGTATGTAATATGCATCGAGGACGACGCATTGTTTAAGGGGAGGGGGATGTATTACCCTGTTGTTAATCCCCAAACTTATTATCCTTCATGTGACTTATGTTATTTTGCATTATGGACTTGTAATATTTTATATGATTGTGGAATTGTGATCCTTTGCATGACAAATGTAATTAAGGACTTATGATTATTGTTTAATAACATGACTTTGGACTTTGTCACTATTATTGATGTTAATTTTATTACTATCATCTTTGTTATCTTTGAATGTGGTTACAATTGATTACATAACCAACTGGCTCAGCAAAGGCAACTAAAAGAGTATGGGGGGCATGGATTCCACAAAGTGAGGGCGAATGGGGACATCCCTAGCACCTTATAACTTGTTGTTGGATTAAGTTTTTTCATCCCACTCATATTTGCACCTTAGTGAGATTAATAATTTTGGTCACCCAAACCTTGTACAACAGATCCTATTCTCAATATTTATGAACTATGGAGTTAATATTGCATCTTTTCCACACCTTAGTGGGACCCTCTTTCCTAGGGCGTAGTAATACCCTAGTTGTTAAGTCCCAAACTTATGATATTTTATATGATTATGGAATTTTGCTCCTTTTCATGATTAATTTAATTAGGGACTTATTATTAATGTTTGATAACATGACCTTGTACTTTGGCATTATTATTAATGTTAATGTCATTACTAGAATCTATGTTATCTTTGAATGTTGTTAATGATTAATTAAATAAACAACTGGCTCAGCAAAGGAAACTAAAAGAGTATGGGGGACCATGGATTCCACAAAGTGAGGGGGAATGGGGACATCCCTAGTGCCTTATAACTTATTGTTGACTTAACTTTGTCCATCCCAATTCATATTTGCAACTTGGTGAGATTAATAATAATTGTCACCCAAACTTTGTACAAGGAACCCTATTCTCAATAATTATGGACTATGGAGCTATTTTTGAATATCGTGCACACCTTAGTGGGCCCATATTGCATAGGGAACCCTACTTGGAAATGTATTCCCTCACATTTATGTGTTTATGGTCATTTATGAGCTCTTTTCCTAGATTTTAGGGCTGTAAGCTATTTTCTAGCTTCCACTCTTACACCATGCATTGATGGTCCTATTTTTGTGCTTCCATGATATTTATGGCCCCATTGGATGCCCTATCTCACTTATTTCGACCTCCTTAATGTTTTGTAACCCCTTTGATGCATTAGTGTGCCTCCGTGTGCTCTTCATGGCTCCACTCCATAGTTTTTGGGTCACTCCTCCTCATGGTGCTAATTCGGGAAAGGGAATCTTTTCACTAAGCCGCCACTCGAGTAATTCAAGTTAATTATCCATGATGAAGCTCAAACCTTACCTCTCTCTAATTTGGGTTGATCCATTTGGGTTAGAGTGGTCCTCCTTATCCTATAAATACATATGCCATATCCTTGTTGAAGTTAACCTTGAGCTTTAGACCATGTGATTTATGCTATACAATTGTGTTGGGAATGTTGATATTATTGAGAGTGTGTTAAGACATAGAGCAATTCTATTTGTTCCATTTCTTCCATTATATCACTCTACTAGTCCAGGTTCTCACACAGAAAGCAAGGAAATGGGAATGGCGAGCTAGGTCACATCCCATATGTCACATGCCCCAATTTTGCAAAAAACAATATTATCATATTTGATTTTATTCAAGGACAATATGTTAAATTTTATGCTAAGCTGTAATTGATGACTCAGCAGAGTCAAGGATATTTAATGTAATTCTGAATATTTTAATTATAAATAAATAAAGGTGGAGACAACAGCTTAGGAGAGTTGTTAAAAGAGTGTTTACTGGTCAATTGGTGGAGGAGACTAGATGGAGAGAAAACAGACATGTGGCAGCATCCTCAAACCACTTCCAATTGTTGCAGGTGGCAACCTCCCTACATTTGGGTCATGATCCCCCAAGAAAGTGGGATCAGTGCAGGTGGCTCAATTAATGATAACTGACCCAAAAGACCTAGGCAAACTTTATAAAAATACCCATTGAAGAGAGCTGAGGCTGCTCATTCTAGAGAGGTGATCATTCAGGTGAATGTAGTTTAGAGAAATTCAATGGCGGGGAATTGTGGAAAGAGTTTGAGGGGATAACTGCTAA
This sequence comes from Pseudotsuga menziesii, assembly GCA_001517045.1. Classification (NCBI taxonomy): domain Eukaryota; kingdom Viridiplantae; phylum Streptophyta; class Pinopsida; order Pinales; family Pinaceae; genus Pseudotsuga; species Pseudotsuga menziesii. The sequence goes on from LPNX010648168.1 coordinate 27,336, forward strand.
GTGATCTAGTGCACCTTTTCAACTGAGGGATTTTACTGCTGAGTGTAAAGTATTTTACTGAGTCATTGGACTAGTCTGCTGTTTGCATGCTCCACCAGTTCTCAGCCAAGAAGACTAGGAACAGCCTCGAGGGTCCTAAGGAAGTGTTGTTTGAGCGCTCTCTAGGAGTTTGGTAGGGAGGAACGGCCTCCTAACATTGTTGTTGTCTATCCTAATCAGGTTCTGCATTATTTTTTTTTACTGTGTTAAATAGATAAATTTGAATCTGTCTGTTAAATGAATGGTAAATGTTCAGTTTGTAAATTATTAGAATGGAAAATAATTCTAGTCTATGTTTTTCCACACCTGGAAGGACTAGGCCATACTCTAGCACGATAGAGTATTTACAGTAGATGAAAGTAAATGTCAAGAGACTGAATAGAGTAGATATCATTCTCCAGTTCTTATTTAGCTGAGTAATTTGTTTTAGTATGTAGATATTAGTTAAAGAAAGAATAATGATCTGTTTATTTAAGTTATTGTTAAACAAGTCTATTTATTTCATTATATACTGGAAAAGAAATAGCAGTAAATAGTACAGGTAGAAGGATTAAGATAATAAGAAAATATCTTAGCAGATAAGAGGTTGCGCTTACAGACAGTAACTTAATCTTTTATTTAAGATAATATACTATGAAAGATAAACTGTGTTATGGTAGGTTATATTTCTTTGTGTTAACTTAGTATCTAGTTGCTATGCAGTAGAAATATCACAGTCAAGTTACTTTGTTACATTCAGTTCAATTAAAAAAAAAATACATGTACTTAGTTTTATTTACTAATAATATTAACTAATCTAAATCTAACTCATACTATAAAGCAAGTGGTGTGTGATTTAAGTATTTAAAATATAAAGAACAAACTAAACGAAGTTACAGAATCTATGTTTTTACTTTTCAAAGAGCACTGAGTAAATTCAACCTGTTAGCTTAAGCAAATAAAACAATAAAAATATGATAATAATTAATATATAAATAAATATCTATCTAATTACATAACTGTTTTATAATTATTAAGTAAATTATACTTGTAAAGGTATTCTACAGGATTGAAACCCTAAAATAGAAATCATTATTATAAATGAAAATATATAAGCTACAATCCAATTATTTGGATTATTTCATAAATAAACAATTAAATTACAAGAGACTGTTTACAGTCCTTAAGGACAGATAAAAGAACAAATATTTAAATATCATTTAAAGTTTTCACAACACACCTGTAACATTAATTAAAACAAGCCTAACAATTAACAGTACCTATTAAATAATAGACAAATTGAAGGATTTATTTAAACAAGGGTTCATTCAGAAAAACCCTAGCTCATATTTCCTGAGCAACAAATAAACTAAATTACGTTATGACTGAGTGACAGACTCTTAACAATAACAGAAATCTATTATAAAATATGTAATAAACAGTAAATTCTTATACACATTTGAATAGGGTAAAAAAAAACCCTGAGTACACAGAGTTACAAATATAGCATTAATGAAAACCGAGTCCGAGCTCGAAAGAAACATCTTTTTCTTTTAAAAACCTAGTGTATTGCTTGACAAGCCGAAAGGCTACCAACTTAATCAATGTAGAAAAACTAGCTCTAAGCCGGTGTACCCATATCATGGCATGGGTTTTAATAATCCAAAAACTATCATTCTTTTTACTAAACCCTACACCACTGTGAAAGCTTTTTAAGTAAAGAAAAGAACATTTACAAGTCGCGACATTGAACCAAAGCCACCCTGCTATAAGCGAGGGTTTTAAAACAAAACAAAAACTTAAACTGGAGACTAATACCCCAAGGTTGGGAAAAATCGAGGCCGTAACTCCTTCCAACTGCAAACATATTCCCCTAAGTATGTACAAGGAGGGAGAGCCATTTTGTAACTGGGGCTTACCCGTAGACTGAATGTCGGTCCAAATGTGAAGTGGTTCCTTCCAACGATAAGGCGAACCATCCCCTGCATTTGTAAACCAAATCATAAGTTAAAAACCTGATTTTATAATCATAACTATAAATATTTTAGCTTGCAAACTTTGTAAAAATAATTCATTACCTGTAATGTTCAAAACTGAGGCCAGGAGGAAGGCAGACCAACACCACGAGCAGAGCAACCCTCGTATTCACCTGAGAAGGAGGCAGCTGAGTTCGAGTTATTAACTACATCGACAACTGGAGCAAGGGCAAGAAATGGCAATGGCCAAACTACGAATTCAATACTGAAACTACCAACTGTGTAATACTACCCTCATGCACAGCAAGATTTGGTTGCAGAAATCAACTCAAGCACGAGCTGTGAACTTCACAACTCTCACCCTAAGTGATAGCACTCCAAAATGCACAAATAGTGGAGTTGAAGGCGAGCACCTGCGATCCCTCATGGCCATAGTGAACCCAACAATGCAGATACCAAAACCCTCGTTGAACAATGAGAAGTAGGGTTGCGAGATATGTTTATATGTCATGCAATGCATGGTGAGGAGATTTCCACGTGCCCACAAATTTATCCACTTCACGGTGGGTTCATTTCTATAGTCTCTACTGCAGCAATCGATTCAAATAATTATCAATCATTTACATTATGCCCATCATGATAATGTAATGTATTTATAAAGTCAATATCGTATTGCTCCAACGAAGTCAAACCTTGATAATGAACGAGGAGTATACTATAGTTTAACATAATGTTTAAACCTTGTAAATAGCTTTGGTAAATAACCAATTTGCATATGGAATCGATGCACTTGTTTCTCAAAGATTTTATAACCTTTCTTAATCATACTTGAAAGAAAAAGATTGAGAGGATAATAAAAGCTTTGAACAGGAATGTTAATGCCTCTCTTGACATTTTAGATAATCATGATCTATGAATGTAAAAGCTATAAGAACCAGATTTAAATCAATAAGGTGTATATAGATATAATAACTTTTATACACAAGAATAGCTCCTACTCTTTAAAAGGGACCTACAGTACTGGATGTAGGATATATATATCTTTTAAATACATGAACCCTGGCCTCCATAATTTACCAAGCTCTAAGATGACTCGAACCAAGGATAGATTAAAATTGGGAGTTTAGGATAGTAGATTGTCTAGGATTTTATTGCACAACCTTTACATATAAGTGAATAGTAGGGTAATGTGAAGTTGTCGCGTTATGTTGGTCACGAAGAAAATGGGAATTCAAGTCACAATTTGACGATTTTATGCAGAGGATACCTTATTAATTACAAGCGATGTTAAGCTGATAAATTTACTATATTGAAGCCTAATTAAAATCGAGCTGAAAAGTACATAGTAGGCTTATGTTCTAAAAGACTTAGGTCTATTTCTATAATGATAAGCAACATTTTAATTGTTAAAATAATAATAGCAATAGACTCTTATGTCAGAGAAAGAGTTATGATACAAAATCATGAGCTCTAATAAGAACTAGAAATAGCTTAGAATAAAGTTAGAAGGAGGTTGTTTTATCTATCTTAGTGATCTATCTCTTAAAAGACAAACATTAGGGCGATGTTAATAACCCTTACGACTCAAAGATTAAGTAATATCATATTTGTAAATCAAGTAAAAGAAACATTACTTTACCTTGAGTCTTCTAAGGAGACTTTTACTCTAGCAGTACTTTTATGTTAAAAGAAGTATATCTGGTTTAACGCCTTAATAAACTTTTACTGGGTCAAAAATTTACCTGTCAAGCCTGTAAAGATCCAAAAATCCAGATACATTAGCAATCGCCCCAGCTAGAAAGTAACTCCTCACCTACTTGACAGTCAAACCATCAGTACAGCTAAATATTTGAATGTCGATTACTCACATCACATATCAAAATTAAAACAGCATTAATCAATATGCTAAAGTTAATGGTTACTTTTATTATCTGTTTCATTTCTTCTATTAGCTGCTAGCAGTTATTTAACTGCATCTATAAACATGTTATGTTATCTCAAAATTTTAGTTTTTTGTGAAAATTTGGGGTTTTGACACCATAGGCAATGGAGACGAACATGAAAGTAGTAGTGTGAAGTGTTGTATATCTCGAAAGAGGCAGTTTCGAGAGTAATGAGACTAAGCCAAACTCTACCCGTGGATCCATGGTCTCAGCTCGGGGGTGACCTGTTCAAACGAGGAAGGCTTGACGGTGTCTATGGTTGGGAGGAAAGTTGTCCTACTGCAGCCAGTTGCTTATATTTGACATAAGTATTTCTTTTATGTTATGTTTTCATTAAGTTATTTTATTTGGTATATGTGCAATGATGGTTGATTGGTTGTTTGAGTGTTCATGTATAGAATGTCAGGATCTGCATGGAGGAAGGATGAATCTCATATAGTATGTAATTTAGTTTCTATTCCCGGTACCTTCTTTCTATTCTTCTTCTTCATAACCAGAAATTGCAATTTTGGCTCTATTTTATTGAGAGGGGTGCAACCATACGATCTGTTTCGACCATCTCTGCTCATTTTTGTGTTGTGAGACCTGTTCCATTTTTTCCATAGCATCATTTCCAGTGAACAACACCTTTCAGTTCATTGAAAAAGCTTTCTGGATGACCAAGATATGTTTGTTTTGGTCTGATAGCTTTCCGGTGACAAGATGAGCACACCTGTCATTTGATTGTAAATAAATTTGTTGCATGATTGATCTTAGTTGCATATCTGAGGATGAGAGATGTATTCTATATGTAAAAGTAATCGATGGCTGGAGGGTGGCAGCCATACGATCTTATTTTTATTAGTGAGAGATGATTGTAGGGGACAGTCATCGGGAGTCGATTTTGAGGGCTATAGTTGCAGCCAGTGTTCTTGTTTGCTATGGTTTTGGTGTGGATGTATATTGCAGCCTATGTATGTTCCAAGATATGTGGTTTTCCCTAATTTTTATTCTCACTAACAGCGCACACATAATAACACCGAAAAAGTAGATTAATTTGCAAATAATCAATGACATCAATACTTGGTTATTTATAAACGATGCTATCAAACAAACCCAAAATACATAGACTAGCTATTCACAACGAATATGATGTTTATCATGTATTATTGGTGTTCTTGTTTCAATGATGATATTTAGCTTGCACTTTGGAAATTATTAATTGAGTGTCAATTAATTATTTAATTAAGTGGCGCAAACTTTAGTTATAATTGAATCTCTAGAATTTAATTTATTTGGGTGAATGGTTAGTCAGATCAATAGTAATTTATCTATAACCAATGTTATTAAACCTTAGTTAGTCTTAATTTTAGCACCTTTGGCCTTATCTCAAGGTTAGGGACATCACAGGAGCCCTCCTTGGGAAGATATTTCCTCACATTTATGTGTTTTTGGTCATTTATGAGCCCTTTTCCTAATTTTTACGGGTTGTAAGCTATTTTCTAGCTTCCACTCTTACGTTATGCATTAATGATCCTATTTTTGTGCCTCCATGATATTCATGACCCTATTGGATGCCCTCTCTCACCTATTTCACCCTCCTTTATTTTTTGTAACCCCTTTATGCTTTAGTGTGCCTCCATGTGCTCTTCATGGCTCCACTCCTTAGTTTTTGGTAACTCCTCCTCATGTTGCTAATTTGAGAAATGGAATATTTTCACTAAGCCACCACTCCACCAATTCAAGTTAATCTCCATGATGAATCTTAAACCTTACCTCTCTATAATTTGAGTTGGTCCCTTTAGGTAAGAGTTGGCCTCCTTGTGTTATAAAATCATATGCCCTCTCCTTGTTGAAGTTAATCTTGAGCTTTGGACCATGTGACTTGTGCTATCTAACCATGTTGGGAATGTTGGTAGGATTGGGAGTGTATTGAGACTTAGAGTTAGTCTATTGTTTTCCCCTTTGCTTCCATTCTATCACTCTACTAGTCCAATTTCTCACACAAGAAGCCAAGAAATGGGAATGGCGAGCTAGGTCATATCCCATAAGCAGTGGAGACGGATAGGAAAGTAGTAGTGGGAAGCATTGTGGTTCTTGGAAGAGGTCGTTCTGAGAGTTTCTAAACTAAGTGTTCCGATAATTATGGATCTGTGGTCTCAACACGAAGGCGAGCTATTCAAGTGAGTAAGGCTTGGTGGTGTCTACGGTTGGGAGGAAAGTCGTCCTATTGCAGCCAGTTTCCCATATCTTTAGATAAGTATTTCTCATATGATTTTATTGATGTTATAACATATTATTATGATGATTATGTGCAAACATGGATGAATTGAATTATGTATATGTTTGATTATTGTATGTCATAATATGGTTACAGTAAGAATGGACTCTTTAGGATTCGAATCTGAGTTGATAATCATTCTGGTCTTCTTTCTCTCCTTAAAAAACTATAACTATGACTCTACGGTACTAGGAGGGGTGTAACCATATGTTTTGGTTCACCAATATATGTTGATTTTGGTTCTTTGGTACATGTTCCATTGTGTCTATAACATTGTTTCCGATAAGGATCGCCTTTCATTTTGTCGAGAAATCTTGCTGGATGACCAAGATATGTCTGTTTTGGTCCAATGATTTTCCTGGTGCCAAGTTGAGCACACCGGTTTTTAGATTGGAAATGTTCTATGCATTGATATGCTCATATTTGCATATCTGAGTTTTAATAATGTAATATGAATTTAATATTGATTGATGGATGAAGGGAGGCAGTCATGCAATCTAAAATATATTAGTGAAAAATTATTGTAGGGGATAGCAATTGAGAGGTGATTTTGTGGGTTGTGATTGCAGTCGATGCCTTTTGTTTTTCCTTGGTTGTGGTGTGGTTTTAGGTTACATCCTACCTATGTTTCTTGATGTATGTTTTCCCTAGTTTTTATCTTCACTGAAATCACACACCGAGCAACACCACAAACTAATTAAATCTGCAAATAATTAACAACACAGAACTTGACAATTATAAACTATGTTTTCAATAATCTCTACGAAGTATAAGAGTTTAATGTAGGACCTTAATCACACTATGATAATAGATACATTATTCATGCACTAAATGCGATTATGAACTTAAATTTAATGTTGATGATATATTTTAGTAAGTGTTGATATTATTTAAATAAGGGAGACAAATTATTTAATTAAGTAACAAAATCTTAGTAATTTTTATTAAAGTTAGAACTTTAATTAATCATTTAATGGTTAGTCGTCCTAACCTTATTATGTTTTTCTTCAACCGAAGTTTAGAACCTTTTGCCTTTTTATAAGGCTCAGGGACATTACACTTTGGGAAGGAGTATGCACAGATCTCTTTTTCTTTTCAAATTGTGTTTGCATATCAAAGTGTGTTAGTAGCAAGAAGCATTCATATAATGTTCCTATTTTATCGAATGATGAGATACAAGGAGTCTCTCCTCTTCTTTCTTGCAGATACTAACATTATGCCGCATGGTCATGGAATTCACAACTTCTTCATCAATTTCTTCTATCAAAAGCAATTTAACCAGCTCATTCAAGTGAAGAAGAAGATATGTTGAAGACATTTTGTTCAATTGTGTCCCTTATCCTTTCTTGAGGGAGGATTTTCCCCATGCGGTTTTTCCTCTTTCCTCACTTTTCTGGTCAAAAATAATTGTAAAGGGTGACCATAGCCTTGTTGTTCGGCCCTATATGCTTCTATATTTCTTATTATTTTCAATAACTCCATTATAAATTCATACTTAAAGGGGGGTGTTGGAATATTATAAACCCACTCCATACTTAGGATAACAATATTTAATCATTTTTTATTAATTTTCTATTCACTAACCTAGATAGTCGGTATCCACTTGCACCACTTGGTCAAAATTTGTCATATATACCCCAAGAGTGTCTTTATCTTGATTCTAGATAGATCCTTCCTACTTTATTGATTGCAAGATTTAGTAACTACACCCTCCTGCATATTTCGTCTTTATCCTACTTTATTCCTGCTTTTCAGTGGATAAGGTAAAGCTAGTCAACTAAGAAACTGCTATATTTTGTTGTCAAACCATCCTCCATGATTTTCTCTCCAAATTCCATGATTAGCATGTTTTTTCCATCACTCATGACAAGTCACTCATGATTCAGCCAATTCGTGAGGTCCTTAACAGATTTGGAAAGTGCTTTAGTCACCTATGGCAGTTTATCATATTTAGTAAGCATGCTTTATGAGCTAGCATGACTTGTCTTCTAGCAACTTTCTTTTCCTTTATAAGGATGTATTACCATTGTAATAATTATCAATTCATTTGATCAATAGTCAATTATTATTATTCTCTTGTGTTCAGTCTCATTATTCTCCTCTCTATTTCCTTCTGTGTGCATGTTTGTGACAAATATATTGTAGCTTGATCTTTATCATGTGTTTTCACAAGGTATTAGAAGCCTAAATATCTACATCTTGTTTTGGGGCACTAATTAGTCTATTTCTAGTCATTCTTGACATAATTTGACACCACCATTGCATTTTAAATGACATATTAGCTTGGGGGGCCTTCATTTCACTCAATTTGGACATTGTTTGCTCAAAATTTGATAAAAAAAACTCTAGTTCACATATTCTTACTATTGTTTGAAATTTATGTTTCCAATTTTTTACATTTCTAGATATTTCTATTTATGTAGTTACTATATCTAGAAACTTTCTATTTCACTCGATCTAAACATCGTTTCCTCAACATATATAGTTCAAAGATTATTACTATTTTTGGAAAATTTTCATTCTAGAAATTTATGATTTCATTTTATACCATTTTTGTATATTTTTGTTTCAATGGTCATTGGTTAGCTATCTATTGAAACTTTCTATTTCTAGATATTCTTGTTTTTTTCCAATTACCATTTTTTTAGTTTTGTTTTTTGTAGTTATGATTTCTATGAAGTCTTTGCTTCTATAATTTTTTATTTTTGACAATTGCCATTTTCGGAAATTTGTATTTTGAAGCATACTATTTTTGGAAAGTTTTCATTTCTACATATTTCTATGTTTGATAGTTACCTTTATTGAAATTTCTATTTTTGGTAGTTACTTTTACTAGAGAGTTTTGGTTTTTGGAAAATTTCAAGTTTTTGGCTTATGGGGATTTCTATATCTAGAAATTTTCCTATTTTGGTAGTTCAATAAGTAGACTACGGGGATGGGATTATAGAGCACAATTCAAGGGTTGGATTGAAGATATTGTAAATTTCTCATACGACTCTTTTTCAAATGCCATCTTTTTGCAAAAGGTTCATCTTTGAGTCTAATTTTGAGTGGATTAGATCAAATTTGACAATTCTATTAATAATATTTTCAAATATTTTAGAGTTACTAAAACCAACTATTGACCCCAGTTTCACAACTTTAAAAGGGCGTAACTATTGGCCCCTCGTGAATATATATCTCTGTCCCCATCATATGTGTGGTTGATAACAATTACTTCTGTTTTATATTTGTTGCATTATCATGATTGTAAATCTGTGAACAGTAATAAAGTTTTAAAAGGTCGAAAATTGTTTAAGCTTAGGAATAACCGATTCAACCCCCCCCCCCCCCCCCCCTTTCTCAGTTATTCGAATAATATCAACAACTAGTATCAGAGCAGGTTCCTTTTATTTAAAGGTATATCCGTAAGCTTAAACATGACAAGTCATGAAGGGACTTTTACCAATAAGGATCCTCTGTTTGATGGAACAAAATTTTCCTTCTAGAAGGTAGAATGAGAACATATCTAATGTCCTTAGGTGTTGATGTTTGGGATGTAGCAGACACTGGCTATGTAAAGTTTGTTGTGCTAGCCTCCAAAGATGATAAGTTGGAATTTAGTTTTAATGCAAAGGCAATGAATGCTATCTTAAGTGGTTTTGCAGAAGTTGAGTTTGTTAAGGTGATGGATCTTGAATCTACAAAAGAGTTGTGGGACAAACTTATAAGCAGTTATGAAGGAAATGAGAAATTAAAATATGCCAAATTGCAGACATATAGGCTGAAATTTGAACAGTTAAATATGAATGAGGATGAGACTATTAGTAAATATTTCTTAAGACTAGAAGAGACCGTGAATGCTATGAAAGGTCTTGGTGAAAAGATTGAGGAATCACCCTTAGTTCATAAAATTTTGAGATTTTTTCTTGATAGATTTAATCCCAAAGTTTTTGCAATAGAATAATTAAATGATCTTAAAACTTTGCCTATTGACCAACTCCTAGGAACTCTGACTGCTTATGAAATGAGGATTAGTAAAGATAAATACACCACTAGAGAAGCATCCTTTAAAGCAAATAATAACATTGATTCTGAAATGGATGTGATTGGGGGAAAATTTGTAAGAAGGTTGAAGAAAGGATCAAGTAAATATAAAGGAAATATTCCCTTTAAATGTTTCAATTGTGGTAAGATAGACCATTTTGCATCTAAATGTACTCACAAGCAAAAGTGTCATACTTATGATGATGAAGAGACCTACACATTCAAGAAATGTAATAAAGAGGCTAAATATAAAAAGAAAATCTTGTGTGCAAATGATGTTGATTCCTCAGAAGAGATAGACAGTGATTCATCTTGTGAAGATAAAGTGAATAATTTTATGCTTATGGCCATAGAAGATTTTGAAAATGAATATACAGGAAGTAACCTGAATGATGAAGAAGCTATGGTTGATATGGAGGGTGAACTAATTAGTGCTCTGGAAGAGATTGATAGACTCGAAATAAAGAAGTGGAAACAAAAACAATTGATGATGCAGTATGAAAAGAATGAAAAAAAAACAAGTGAAGCTTTTGCTTTGTTAAAAATAGAATTAGAACAGGCAAAGAAAATAGAAGATATTCTAAAACAACAATTAACGAAGAAGAAAATGAGATGTGAAGCATTGGAAGAAGAGGTAGTGAAAACTAGAAAAGAATTGGAGAAAATTCAAGTTCTATATCACCAAATTTTGTCAAGTATTAAAGCTTCAAAAGAACTGAATAACATTCTGAGTGAGCAACAATCTCCTTTATTAAAAACATGCATCGACTATGAAGAAGAATCAAGTAGCAATCACTCAGAAAACAAGAAATCGAGTAAGTTGATTAAAAATCAAAGCAACAAAAAGTTAGAATATGAACATACCTTGCAAATAAAAGAGAATGAAAATGAAACAAGCATCAGAATCGGGGATTTCGGTCAAAAAGATCAATCAAGATTTGCTCAAGAACAAAGCCAACAAAATATGAGGCAAACAATTCCAAGAAGACAATTAAGATTCAGGTACTAAGATTTTTTCCATGGCTACTATTATTGTTGTTCTAATTTTTGCCATAAAGTTGCAAATTGTGCTTTGAATTTTAGAAGTATGCAAACTGAGGATGGCAAATAACGATGAACTGCTGCAACATAGAACAAGACAGTCACTGAGTAACCAACAACTTCATACAACACAGTTTACAACTAAAAAAAGAACTCAAAATAGACATACCAACCCTTTTGATCTATTGTACAATGAGCCAAAATGTTATATTTGTCATAATTATGGACACAAAGCCTTAAAATGTCACTTGGATAATTATAGACCAGATTCAAGAATGAATTACTCATCTGAAAATGTTAATGTTTGGAAGAATAAAGAAAGTAACAAGTGTGGATTAGTACTTTCTTCTCAAAACCAAAAGGACCCCTGGTATATTGACAGTGGATGCTCCAAACACATGACTAGTGATAAAAATAAGTTTTTATTTCTAAGTGAAAGTAAATCAGGAAATGTAACTTTTGGAAATGATGCTCCAGGGAAAATCAAGGGAAAAGGAATGGTATGTTTGAGTAATGGCAAAGGGAAAGATCAATATGTGTTGTTTGTATATGGTTTGAAGCATAATCTTCTCAGTGTCAGTCAGGTCTGTAACAGAGAATGCGAAGTTGTTGTCACTTCTAGAGATTGTAAAATAAAATTTGTACCCTCAAGACAATTAGTTGCAAAAGGCAAAAGAACCGAAAACAATGTCTACCTTTTGAAAGAAGAAAAAGAAGAATGGCATTTAAGCAAGTATGATGAAAGTTGGATATGGCATAGGCGTCTTAGACACCCAAAATTTGATCACATAATCAAGCTTAGAAATAATGAAGCAGTAAAAGATATTCCAAAAATATGAAAGAAATATGATTTTGTATGTAAATATTGTCAAATGGGAAAGTTGACTCGCACACAGTTTAAATATAAGAATTTCACATCAACGGACAAGCCTCTTCAGTTAGTGCATATGGATTTGTGTGGACCATCAACGAAGGAAGGCACAGGAGGAGAAAGATATTTTATGCTTGTCATTGATGATTGCTCTAGAGTCACATGGGTTTCCTTTCTGAAGGAAAAATCTGAAGCATTTGAAAAGTTCAAAGTATTTAAGGCTTTGGCTGAGAATAAGACAGGTAAAAGACTAAAGGTAGTAGGTCTGATAGAGGAGGAGAATTTAGTTCAAAAGACTTCAAAGAACTTTGTGATAAACATGGAATAAAAAGACAATATACTATCCCGGGGACTCCACAACATAATGGAGTAGTTGAGAGACAGAACAGATCAATTCAGCAAATGGTGAGATCAATGATGAATATAAAAAATATTGCTCAGGCATATTGGGTAGAGGAAATTCATACATCTGTCCATATTCTTAACAAAGCTCATCTAAGTCCAAAAAACGATAAGACTCCTTATGAACTGTGGTTTGGAATACCTGCCTCTACTAAACATTTTAAAGTCTTTGGAAGTAAATGATATATTAAAAATAATGATGAACATCTTGGAAAATATGATGGCAGGGCCGATGAAGGTATTTTCCTACAATATCCCACAAATAGTAAAGGGTACATATGCTATAATAAAATGTTGCATAAATTGGTTGACTGTATTGACATTTAAATAAATGAAGGAATTCTTGTGAATAATAGTCAGATAAGCAGTATTGAATCAAATACTAAGGATATAGTTGAATTTGAGGAATAACAGGTCCAAGAATCAGAAAAGGAAGATTCAGAGACAGATAATGAAAGTACAAACATTCAGACAAAATCAAAACAATTGACAGAAACAAAAACACCTTCCAAAATTATTAAAAAGAATCATCCTAAAAATCAGATAATTGGTGATAAGAATAAAGGAGTTCAGACAAGAAGGAAATTGATTAAAGCTTCAGAACAATCTCAGATTCATTTTCTATCTATGATTGAACCTAAGAATTTTGAAGAATCCAGTGAGGATGAATATTGGATTAAATTCATGAATGAATAGCTTGATAGATTGAGAAGAATAATACTTGGGAATGCCAGTTTCTAGACCTACAGATAAGAATGTAATAGGCTTCAAGTGTGTGTTTAAAAATAAAATAAATGAACAAGGACAAATTGTGAGGAATAAATTCTGATTGGTCTGTAAGGGGTATGCACAAGTTGAGGGACAAGATTTTGATGAAACCTTTACACCAGTGGAAAGATTGGAAGCTATCATAATGTTTCTTGCCTATTCCAGTCATAAGAACTTCAAAGTGTATCAGATGGATGTTAAGTCAACGTTTCTCAATGGATATCTATAAGAAGAAGTTTATATGGAGCAACCTGAAGGATTCCAACTAACAGATAATATGACCATGTCTGCAAACTAAAGAAGTCACTATATAAATTGAAACAAATGCCAAGAGCCTGGTATTATAGATTGGATAAGTATCTACAGGACAAGGGATTCAAGAAAGGTATTGTTGATAGTAATTTTTACATCAAATCGAAAGGTGATGATTTATTAGTTGTTTTGGTTTATGTGGATGACATTATTTTTGGATGTACTTATGATTCTTCTGTTGAGTGGTTTTCTAATTCCATGCAATCTGAGTTCAAGATGGCAATGAGAGGAGAATTGTCATGATTCCTTGGTCTTCACATTATTCAGAGTTCTGAAGGATTGTTTCTCTCCCAAGAGAAGAATTTGAAGGAGATGTTGAAGAGATTTCAGATGGAAGATTCTTCATCTATTAGTAGACCTATGTTTGTTGGTTGTAAGCTTAGCAAGGATGATCCCTCAACTGATGTTGATCAAAGAACATATCGATCAATGATAGGTAGTATTTTGTACATCACAACATCTCGTCCAGATATATGCAAGATGTTGGAATGGTAGGTGGATTTCAATCCGCTCCTAAGCAAAGTCATTTGGTGGTTGTTAAGAGGATATTCAAATATTTGAAGGGAATAATGACTTATGGTCTCTTGTATCCTAGAAATCAAAATCTTCAGTTAACCGCATATTCAGATGTTGACTGGCCAAATTGTTTGGATGAAAGAAAGAGCACAAGTGGAGGTGCATTCTTCTCGGGTGATGCTTCAGTTGCATGGTTGAGTAAGAAGCAATGCTTGATATCTTTATCTACTACAGAAGCTGAATAAATTGTTGCTTCCACATGATGTACAGAAGTACTTTGGATGGTCCAGACACTGGCATATTTGGAGGTAAAATATGTTGATCCCATTCCTCTCCATTGTGATAATACTAGTGCCATTAGTGTTTCCAAGAATCCAGTCCTTCATTCCAAGACTAAGCACATACCAATTAAGTATCACTTATGAAGGGAGCAAGTCACAAATAGAGTGGTTCAATTGAATTTCATTCCTTCTACAAAACAGATTGTTGATATCTTTACTAAACCTTTACCAAAGACACAATTTGAGTACCTACGCCAGAAGCTAGGTATCATAGCTTATTCCGAATAACTTGTTCACTTTGATAGCAGGAGTTGTGTTATAGAGTCTTCTTTGACATTGATTTCAAAGGGACGGGGGTAGTTTTTGTTACTATAGATGATAAGTAGTCGGTGATTACAAGTGCAACATGCGTCCATAATTTGAAGGTTGTCATCAATGCCAAAGGGGAAGACTGTTGGAATTGTGTTAGGTATTGTGATCATATGGAAACAAATCAAATTGTAATGCGGTTGTCATTGATGGCAACACATAAGTTCCAAGAATATGATCCAACAGCAAGGAGGATAGATAATCAAATATCGGAGTGTAATCAGGCTCTCCGCTCATGTATGCAAGCAAACTAGTTCCCTAGAGGAAGCAAAAAATGACTCATCCTGGATGAATACCTTCAATACCAAAAATAAGAGCTTGGGAGACTATAGTTTCCCAGAGAGAATCCTGCAATTATGTGTTTGGTTCAATCAACACTCTAGATACTTTGAATTCTTTTTACATAGTAAATTAGGACAAAACAAGTTTTTCTTGTGTTCACGGATCGGATGGTTCATGTGTATCCTCATGGAAATATGGACGGATTTGTTTGCAAAGCACCCGATTGTAGAAAGAGACTTGCATAAGGAAAATTGTGAAATCCCATTTTTGGGAAAAGTGGGAAGGTGTATCCGCAATCTGCAATCTGATTGCAGAAGGGACCATTGTAGCCGCATTATTACGGAAGTCAATTTTTGGGAAAACTGGGAATTGCATACCCACAATCCACTATTGCAGAAAGGAGATTGCGGAAAGGTTGTTGTGGAAAGACTAAGGTTGCATAAGCAAGCTTGTGGAAAGGTTGTTGCAAAAAGACTAAGGTTGCGGAAGCAAGCTTGTAGGAAGTTGTATTGTGGAAAGATAGCCTACGGGACAGAAGTTGCAGAATCAAGATTACAGAAGTTACATAAGAAATATTTGGTCACGTTGCTGAATTGATAAAGGGTTGGCAAGTATGCTAGTTTGGGAACAGAGATAAGATTTAGTGGAGGCGTGAAAAAAATTATTAAAATATTTTGTGTTGTTTCCATGAACATTATCAGTCCATATGTGGGTCCATAGCTCAGAGGTCCAAGAATTTTAAGGACCCCCAAAATACAAAGGAAATTCAATTCGAGCAGTTATGAATTCAAGAACTTGGTGGCAGATGGTTAAAGAAGTTTAGAATGCTTCTCGATTGGGTTCCTTAACTGCCATGAGTCATTAAACGGATTTTGATCAATTATGAAACTGAAATTCAGGCATACGAATAGGTGAAGGGAATAAAGAATGACAAGGAAAAAATGATGGGTGAGAGAAATGTGTGACTTGTGTTGAAATGGGAAGAATATGTAAACATAGATAGTGAAGGGAGCAAATTTTGAATGAGCAGAAGAAGAAGTAGATCAGAGAGTGTAATAGAGTTCATAAGCATAGCTATATCTGGTTTTCAACATATTGTATTGAACAAGTTTAAATCTAGGTAATAAGGGTGGTAGAGTGGTGCTAGGAAAACTTGTAGTATTCTCTGTGTAAGTTGGATCATGTATAAGTAGAAGTGGGTACTTCCACTCAGTAGTATCTGGAGAGTATTTTTTTCCTAGTGGGTGCTAGAAAAACATGAGGGATGGTGTTCTTTGTAATTTGTTGCTTGTAAACCAGAGTTTGTATCCTCACTTGAGTTGGTGCTCAAAGAAAGATGGTGTAAAGATATTGAAGCTTGACATCCTAAGAAAAAAATATTTTTTTGTCCTTCTGAGTTTCCTCGTTAATATTTGTCTCTGTCCCAATCATATGTGTGATTGATAACAATTACTTTTGTTTTATATTTGTTGCGTTATCATGACTGTAAATCGATGAACGGTAATAAAGTTTTAAAAGGTTGAAAATTGTTTAATCTTAGGAATAACTGATTCAACCCCCCCTTCTCAGTTATTTGAATAATCTCAACATACATGAATATGGAGGAAACGTCAATTTCTAAGCCATACTTTTGATCCTCTACAACACCTTATAGGGACCAAAGTACTTGGTTTGTGATTTGTTTTCCTCCTTTTGTTGCTTGATGGGCATTTGTTTGTATGGTTGTATCCTAAAAATAACCAATCCCCCACTTCAAATTTAATTTGACTATAGGGTTAATTTTCTTGTTGGTTCATCCTTATTTGTGTTGTACCCAAGTTATCTATCAATAGTTGGAGAAAATCTTGTTAGTGCTCTATGTGATATTCCATTTCTTGAACCCTAGATTTATCTTTCAAGGATGATGCACTGCATGGAGTATGATTACCATAAATCTCCATAAATGGGAACATATTTTATGAAGTATGGAATCGCAAGTTGTACCAACATTTTTCCATGGACAACTGCTTAACCGATTGTGCTTGTTTATCATATGTAAAGCAACAAAGATACACTTCTAGACATTTATTCGCATTCTTAGTTTCCACATCAAAATGGGGATGGTAAGAGAAGATGTGAACTAAAGGAGTACCCAAACAAGAAAACATTTTCTTCCAAAAATTACCACTAAAAAATGAATTTCTAACGGTTATAATAATCTTATGGATTTGAGATAGCTTCTGAAATGTTTCCAAGAATGTTGTAACTATTATACTTAATTTAAAAGTATGAGAAAGAGAGTATCGAGGAGGATACTTTGTGAGTCAATACACCAGTACCATGAGGACATTTTTCCTTTAGACTTTGGTATCCTTATCATAAAATGCACTAAGACCTCTTCCTGACATTGACTTGGTGTGGATAATGGATGTAGAATATTTGGTGTCTTTATTGTCTCTTCCTTATTTTATTGAAAAAAACAAATTTTATGCCACAAACTTCCGAACATCAATTTTCAAACCTTCCCAAAAAATACTTCTTTATCATGCGGCAAGTTTTCAAGATAAATCATGAGATCAGACATAGAAAAATCAACAAGATTAAGAGTTTCCAAGAAGAGGTGGTGTCTAAAGATATCATTTCAGAAGTTAAGTGCATAATGACAATACATTAAAATGCATTGTGTTGACACCCACAGACACACAAGAGTGACCATTCTTTTATATCTCCAAGATGTAATCCACTCCCTTGAAGTGAGGAAGATCGTATCCACATACTTGGGTCATATCACATAACACTTTCCTTGAAATATGTTGTATAATCGATGGTTCTATTCCAATGGTCCATTTGGTTGATCGGTTAGTCAATCTGTTCATTGCCCAATCAAACCAACTAGTGAAGAGCCTAGTTGACTACTTATTCTGCACAACAATCACTCTTCTATCTTACCAACACCATCAACTTTCTATCTCCAGAATATCTAGGTATGTTGAATTAGCAAACCCTCTTGTTCCAACACCCCCTCATTTGCACATTGCTTTGGAGATTCAAGAGGTGAAAATATAGTACACCCCCCATCCCATAATTGTAGCTTCATGAAGCCCAAGCATAGCTTGCAGTTTTATATACTTATATTTTAATAAAGGATTCATAAAGATATCAACAATATGATCATCAAGACAATAGTATACAAGCTTCACAACATAGTCTGGGATTAACCGTCACAAGTAATTCACATGAAGGTCCACAACCTTCATCTTATTGTGTGCCATAGGATTATCAACAACATGGAATGTACTTTGGTTATAACAATAGATAATAGTTATTCCATCAACTAAAAAACTGAGTTCTACTGAGAGTTTTCAAATCCATACTACTTTGGTGGTAACATTTACTGCACCATAATATTCTACTTTTGTTGTCGAAAGAGAGACCACCCTCATCTTCTTACATGACCAAACTTAGGGTCTTAAGCCAAGTTGAAACACGTATCTAGATTTCTAATTCCCCTCATCGCCATCTCCTTCCCAATCCAAGTCGGTGTAACTAACCAAAGTTTAACTATACGAGTTCAATACTTGAGGCCAAGTTGATAGGTTCCCTTGATATAATGAACAATGCACTTGGATACTTTCTAGTGTAATTCTCATGGATCCTACATAAACCAAGAAACAAAACTAACATAAAAGGAAATACCAGGTCAAATGTGAGTTAAGTAAATGATACTTCCCACTAACTATCAATAGAGAGTCACATCGACTCGCGATGTACCACAGTCTTTGGTCAAGTTAACTCATGGCTGAAACGGTGTAGAACAAGATTAACAGTTAGTCATATTGAATTTATTCAAGAGATACATTACATATTTGGGTTGAGAAATAAAAATGTCATCATTCAACTGTAGAACTTGAATGCCCAAAAAGAAATGGAAAAGACCAAGTTAAATCATTTCAAAGCTCTCAACCAATTGTTTCTTCAAACCCAAAATTAGAAGATATTGCCACTTGTAATGAATAAATCATGTGCATAGAGGTTAACAAATAAATGTTCATTATTGAAATGTAATCCATAGATGCTATGATTAGATTCACATCATTTGAAACCACAAGTAAGAAATCAATGATGAATCTTCTCATACCAATCCCTCGCGGGCTATTTCAAACCATGCAAGGATTTCCTTAGTCGACAAACAATACTAGTATCCTTGTCAAATCCATGAGGATACTCAATATAGATGTATTATTTCAAATATCCATGAATAAAATCACTTTTCACATACATCGAGTATACATCCCATCGAAGTTGAGCAGTAAGCGAAAGAACCAATCAAACCAAGCTCATCTTTGCAACAAGGAAACAAGTTCCAGTTTAGTCAATACCTTCTTGATAAGAAATACCTTTTTCTACTAAGTGAGACTTATGTCTTTAAAAAACACAATGACATGTGAACTTGGTTTTGTAGACCCATCGACATTTCACTATGTTTTATCCTTGTGTTTGAGGAACTAGTTCCCAAGTTTTATTTTTCATCAAGTTTTATTTCTATTCTTACTTGAATCATGATTATCTCTTACAACAACTCCAACTGCTTCAATTATATTATGACCATCCCTATGGGTGTAATGGGGGGAATGGAGGGCCCATTAGAGTAATCATGTAGGCCATTCATTGTAAAGTGGACTAGGTCCATTATATTGTAATTATTATAAAAAATCCGCAATGTTGATAAATAAATAATGTGGAGTTGATTTGTCTTAGGAATGAAACAAGAATACATATAATTAATAAGGAGAGAGCACAAATCCACAAAAAAACACATTTAATATAGACACACCGTATTTATGTGGAAAACCCAAAACTGGTAAAAACCACCATGATAGATCTATTATCTCCCTTGACCTAAACCGACCAAGTTCGACCAACTGAGCTAGCCACCACTCACCTCTAGACCACTTTAAAATGGAGCCCCCTCAAGCTTTATAAATATTTCCTTACATGCAATACCATGGGCCACCAAATACCATTGAAAACCAAATACCTTGGAAAAATACCCTTGGAAACCAAATACCATGGTCCAAAAAATACATGCTGAGACCTAAACCATTTGACTCATTCCCAAGCCAAGGTTAACCCTAACAATCCCCCCTTTAAACTTGACTTGGAGTAAGCACCAACTCCCCTTAAATTTTTATCGAGGAATCTCACATACACCCCCTATCACCTAGGTCTATTTCCCGACATTACTAGCGAGTTACCAAGGGTATGCATGCCTTACCAGGTCTTACATCCATATGCCAATTTACATGCAACTTTCTCCATTAATATTTTTTCATGTGTCTTCATGGTGACTACACCATCACCATCCATTGCTTCATCCTCTCGCTTTTCCATGCTTGCTTTCTTGCTCGTTTTCTGCCATGGTCCTTTTGTACTTGCATCCAACCTTGTCATTGATTCCCATATAAAAAGAATCCATCTACCAAATTACATGGGTCCTCGACTGTTGTAATTGCCAATTCTCTAGGAATTCTATTCACATACATGGTTCATCAACCTTGGTCCCACAAATGAGATTAAACCATATCACATTCCCCCAACAATCGAAGACTCAACCTCTCCAATCCATATCAAACTAGGCTATGAGTACGCCTACCACCCTCGTACCTACTGAGTGGTTCATTCCACACTTGATTTAGCATCCCTTCTCGGTGCATTAGAGGGAGACCTTGTACTTCTAGCGCCTGAGGAAATTACATTCTAACCAACAACCCAAAAAATATTGCTAGGGTGTCGATGGTACCATCGAACATGCAACCCACAATTAATTCAAAAAATCAAGTACAATACAAGCACAACAATATGCCAAACCATAATTGTGATACTATTTCATTGGATTTAAACAAGCACACATATAATAAATAATTAGAGAACACAAATCCATATAGAAACACATTTAATATAGACACGCAATGTTTGCATGGAAAACCCAAAACTAGGAAAACCCACCATAATAGATCTATTATATCCCTTAACCTAAACCGGCCAAGTCAGGCCAAGTGAGGTAGCCACCACTCACATCCGGGATACTTAACAATGGATCCTCCTCAAGCCTTATAAATACTTCCTTACATGCAATACCATGGGACAATACCATGGGCCACCAAATACCATTGACCACCAATACCATGGGACAATACCATGGTCCCAAAAACATGTGCTAGACCAAAACCACCTTTGACTCATTCCCAAGTCAAGGTTAACCTTAACAATCCCCCTCAAATTTTTACCAAGGAATATCACATACACCCTTATCATCTAGGTCTATCTCTCGACTTTACTGATGAGTTAATAGGGGTATGCATGCCTTACCAAGTCTTATAGCCATATACTCAAAGACATGCAAACCACTCCATTAATTATTATTTTTTTGTTCATGTGTCTTCATGGTGACTACACCATCATCGTCTGCTCGCTTTCTTGCTTGTTTTATAATATGCTCCTTTTGTTCCTGCATCCAACCTTGTCATCGATGTCCATATAAAAGGAATCCATCTACCGGATTACATTGGTCCTCGACCGCTATAACCGCCAATTATCTAGGAATTCTCTTCACATACATGGTTCATCAATCTTGGTTCCGCAACTAAGATTCACATTCCTCCCGAAATTGAAGACTCAACTTCTCTGCTCCGCATCAAGCTAGGCTACGTATACACTTACCACCCTCGTACCTACCCAGTGGTTCATTCCACACTTGATGCAACATCCCTTCTCTGTGCATAAGAGGGATACCATGCGCTTCTAGCACCCGAGTAAATTACATTCTAACCAGGAACCTAAAAAACACTACTAGGGTGCCAGGTACCATCGAACATGCACCCCACAATTAATTCAAAAAACCAAGTTCAACACAACGAGCACAACTATATATTCCAAACCAATGAGCATAATACAATAATATGAGAGAATATATACATATACATATATGTTTATGTGTATGTGTATATGTATGTGTATGTGTATATGTATATATACATATACATATATATACATGTTTGTGTGTGTGTGTGTGTGTGTGTACACACACACACACACACATATATCATTCTAAAACTATATAAGAATGTTGCTCTTAAATGTTTTTTAGCACATAAAAAAAAATCTAAAGCAAACCAAGTGTTTCCTTAACTTTTTAAAGGTTCAACAAACCAAAGTTGGTCTCTGTAGTTGGTCACCATCACGATATATATATATATATTGGGCTAACTCCTCCCTTGCGTAGGGTTTGTCAGTTGTGGCTTGTGGCTAGGTCACCTTTGTCTAGCATGTACTCTAATAAATGTAGCCAAAACATTTGCCTTCTTAGGAATTGGGCCAATCATTGTTGTTTCCTTGGTGTAGCCCATAAGCATTTAAGATGCAATGCATTAGCTTATTACATTACAAGGAAGAGTGAGGGATCATACAAGGTTTTCCTTGGAAAAAAGTATAACATTATATACAAATGGGTTATCTTAATTGGTTAGAATGAGTTTTTTCAAGGTAGATTTTGTCTTGCCAATTCCTGCTAGCTCACTTGTTAAGGTGTAGGTTTTGTTTGCAAGGCGACCCGAGTTCAATACCCTTAAGGGTGACTTAGTTGGGAGAAGACAACAAAAACTCCAACCATGTTAAGGGTTGGTGTGACCTAGGATAAGTGCGATCCTTGGGTGATTTTGATGGCTTAGATGGCCCTAGTTTGTGGTTTCTTATCCATTGGTTGAAATGCGTTGGCCTCGAGTGACAGGCATTTCTAACAAACAAACAAACAAAAGTGGATTTTGTCTTGATGCATCTAATTCTAATTTGGTTGAAGTTCTAATGGGGTTGAGTTATGTTGGGTTACTAGTTGCTAAGGTGGTTGGTGATTTAACTGCCCTCCATCCAGATATTCTAAGGAAAATAGGGCGACCCCATGAGTTTTTTCTTGAATACACACACACACACACATGTGTGTGTGTGTGTTCACGCACACGTAAAAGAAGGAACAAGTCCATAATACGTAGGTTTTACAACCTAGCCTATATTGCTACAATCTCAAGACCTCAACAAGCAACTAAATCATTGTGTGCAGATAAAACCTAGCCACCCGTAATAACCAATTGGTAGTTCATAAGGGAAAATTTCCAATCCTACCAAATGTATTTAGGTCTTGGGCCTTTAACTTCTTTCCTTACATTTGAGGAAGACAACCTCTTAGCTAATCATAAGCAATTTTAGGTCCTACTCTAAGACCAAAAAGACAACTTCACCCTATTCCCTATTTCTTAAGAAAAACTCGTATGCCATGCTAATCATCGTCAAGGATCTAATGGAGGGGTCATGTGCTTTCCTTAAGCAACATACCTTAAATTAACACATGAGTCCAACAAATAAGTACCTTATAAATATATATGTGTATATATAATATACATATTTATGTGTGTGTATATGTGTACATGCACACATATACATATATCATTACATCTTTAAAAGGGTTAGATCCAATGTCGAGAAGCAAATAATTTTTCGGCATTGGCAAGGTTTGATTCTCATGAGGGATTTTTTGGGCATCATGGGATCAACTTGAGGTAGTGGTCGAGCTTTAGTTGCAACCAAAGAAATTATATAAATTATCTTGTCACATAAGAGGATCAAAACCCATCTCCATGTTTATCCTTTTATAAGTTCATTGAGTTTTGGTCTAGTGACAACTTGGAGTAGTTGTTGTGAAGATGACCTATGACCTATGTTCAAATCTTAACAGGGTAGCTCCTCCACTACATTGGGGTCTATTGTGTATGGTGCATTGGGGTTTATCATTTATGGCACATAGTTAGGGAGATTTTGTTAGACACATCAAACTTAGATGTTATCAAAAATTGTGCCTTCTTGGACTTTGTATCCATCATTATTGTTATCCTATTGTTTCCCACACATAGCTACTATTTTTTCATTAACTAAAAATTATGACACTCCTGTATGTGTCATGTACATTTGGTCATGGATTTTGAACCTAGGTGGAGACAACCACACAAGACTACTCCAACCACCCAGCCTATAAAAGGAACTCATCACATATAACTTTTTTTTCACATGGAAAAAAAAATAGCTTTATTTTAGATAAAGTTGTGTCAAAAGACAACAGATGTTTACATAAATACATGATACTGCAAATACTTATATCATGTATCATCGAATAGTACAAAAAAGTATAAATAGTGTTGAGAGCCAAGGTCCATCCTTTAACCAGGTGAAGGACTGATGTAAGCTCAGTCTCAAATCCACAAAACAAACTGCATATAGAGTTTAACATTAAAGAAAGGTAGACAAATCTGAATTCGCAAGGATCTAAACATAAAGACTATCAATGGATGTTCAAAAGTCAATATTCCATCAAGACACCATCCAAAAATTATTCCCAAGCAATGGTTCCTTCCCCATGACCCATGTCCAGTTTATAAATGTTATCCACCAAGGAGTTGTGTTCCTTATAGATTTGTTGTAGCTTAAGAGAATCAAACTCACTAATAACTCCCTTAACCCGACCAAGCCAGTGGTAGTTTTCAATGGAGTGTATGGAATGTTTCTCATTTGCTCAGTCAACAATGAACTTGGAGTCTCCCAACACATACACCTTGGCAAAATGTCTGCTTCTGGCAAAGAACAATAAACCCCAAAGGGCTAGCAGCTCAGCCTTTGTGTTTGTCCCCCTCCCACCATCCATACAAAGAAAAAAGGATTGTTTCGTATCCAACCTAAGCACCATACCAGCCCCACAAAGACCATCCTTGGTCGCTCCATCAAAGTAGCCAACCATAGGATAATTTAGAATGGGATGGTCACTAATCATTCTGATCTTATCCTTGACTAGTGAAGATACAGTATACGCCAAAGAAGTGCAAGCCAAGTGTACAGTACGACTGGGATCCACATCAAGCTGCTGGAAGATAAGGCGACTCCTAGCCTTCCAAAATTCCCACATAAGATAGAACGAGACAACAAAGGACTTATGGGAGTTCTCAAACCAGTATTTAAGGTTGTTCACAATACTACCAACACTCCACTGCCATTGACATTTTAATTCACAAGTATATGGCTGCCAAACCTGCTGAAAGAAAACACAGTTTCTGAACAAATGTTCAGCCGATTCAAGAGCATTAAGACAGAGTGAGCATATTCCCTACCCAGAGTGACCTCTCTGTTGAAGCGAGTCCTAGGTCAATATTTTATGTCGAATACATAGCCAAATAAAGAATTTTATCTTGCTATGCATATTTACCTTCCAGAGTGCCTTATACCACCATGCAAGCTCATTTAAACACTGACGCTTTAAGACAGAGAGATAGGAAAGATTTGCAGAGACAATACCTAAAAATGTATTGACAGACCAGACCAAACGGTCATTCTTCTCATTGAGCGCAATACTAGCATCAAACATATGGGATATATAAAATTCCCATTCCTCAGCTAAATCCCTAGATAGTCCAAGAAATTCTGAGGTATACCTTCGAGGTTCGGAATCCCTGCCAACCTGATAAACCTGTTTTAAAACAAGCATGTTCCTGGAGTGAAGCCAGTCCAACAGAGCTTGAGATAATGAAAATTTTTGTATGCCAACGATTGGGTCAATACCTATATGCATATATTTGCCTCTGCCAACATGCCAGTATAAGTCCCATTGAATGAGCGGAAAAGAGTTATGTAAGCTCCACCAAATGGCCGAAGATGTAGGGTGTGCCTCAGGGACTTCCCAAATCCACAAATCCAAAGGGAGTCTTCTCATATACTTAGCTTTAACAATAGTGCCCCATAAACCATGCGTCATGAAGCATCTCCATAAAATCTTTGCACATAAAGAGAGGTTGAAAATATCAAGTTGTTTTATCCCCTAACCACCCTAGGATTTGGGTAGAGAAATGGTATCTCAGGTCGTCAAATGATATTTTGTGGTGTCAAGGGTGCCCACCCATAAGTAATGAAACATCAAACCACGAATGGTGATCAAAATCCTCTTTGGAACTCGAAAAAGAGATAACCAATAAACAAGGATGGATTGGAGGACTAAAGCCACCAGAGTATAGCTACCACCCAAAGGCAGCCACTTTGAGTTCCACCAGTTCATACGAGAGTGGAATTTCTTGATTAACCAATTCCAATCGTCCCACAAATAATTATTAGGTTTGAGATGAAATCCAAGATAGACTAAGCCCATATCAAGGTGGTGGAAGCTATAAAGAAAAAGCAGTGAGACCTCCTGCATACAACCTGGATCAATATCGAAATGACAAAATCCAGAATTCTAAACACTAATGGACATCCCCGATGCCCCACAAAATAGATCTAACAGGCTCTTAATGATAGACCATTCAAACACACTACCATCACCAAAGATCAATACATCATCCACAAAGAGTGTATGGATTAGAAAGATAGAACCATTGATCTTGATACCTTTAATTGTATTCGATGCCTTTTCCTGAAGTGGTAGCCTTCTTAAGCCTTCAATAATCAACAGAAAGAGATACGACGAGAGTGGACATCTCTGGTGGATACCCGGGGATCCCTTAAAAGAAGACGATGGAGAGCCATCAACCAACACATCAAATCTAGCAGAGGTGACACATGACATGATCCACCAATTGATTTCGAAGGGAATTCCCACTTGTAAGAGAATAAGCCTAAGAAATGTCCAGTCCACCTTATCATAAGCTTTTTCCAGATATAGCTTCAGAATAAGGGCTGCCCGTTTCTTCGTTTTGGTCGAATGAAGGACTTCTTGGACAATGCCGATTGCATCCAGAATCTGTCGATTTGGTAAGAAACCAAATTGCTCAGCCAAAATAAACCTACCAAGAACGGGTTTTAGCCGCTCAGCAATAATCTTAGTAATGAGTTTATCAAGGAGATTACAAAGAGCAATCGGTCGGTAGTCACCAAAAGAGACCAGTTTATCTAGTTTCAGAATAAGAGTAAGGAAGGTAGTATTCAAGTTTTCCAGAATAATTCCCGAGCGTCTGGAGTTCTCGATAGCCTAGACAAATCCATACCCAAAAGATAAAAAAAAATGTAGAAAGAATTCTACCGTCCACCCGTCGCACCCCGAGCTCTTGTCCCTAGCAAAACCTTTCAGAGTTTTCTCAACCTCCTCCAAAGTGATGGTACCCTCGAGAATATCACAATCTGCATGGGTAAAAACAACAGGGAATAACTTAATAATGTTCAACTGATCACATATGTTAGAAGAGTGTGGATCATTGTACAATGAGGAAAAATACTTCCGAGCCATAACCTTAATTGAGCGTAGATCCTGCACCAAGTTATCGTGATCATCCTTTGTTTCCCAAATTGAGTTTTGAAGTCTTCTACGATTTACAAAGTTATGAAAATACCTGGTATTTTCGTCCCAACCTTCAACTAGATGGCTCTACTTTTCTGTCTAATGGTTTCCTCCTTTTGAGTAAAGATCTTTTGGTTTTGAAAAAATAGGTTCATGAATACAACCTTTCTTTCCACGAAAAAATAACCAATACCCACATCATCAAACGTCTAAATAACACTTTTCAACTCACCAACATCTTCATCTTTTAGTCATCTTTGCTCAAAGATGGGGTCAAGGTTTTCGTGATTTTTAAGTACATTGCATTGTTTAGAGATAGTATGTGTACTATGTTTCAATGTTTAGAAGGGATAATCCGTAAAAAGGAAAAAGTGATAATCAACCAATCTCTTGGTTAAAAACAATTTGTTACATGGGACGATCTTTTTTCCAAAATACCTTTTCAAAATTTTCAGATTATTAATTTAAAATAAAATTCCTTAACCCTAGTTCAACGTATATACATAAAAATAACACCTAAGCAAATTGGTATTATTCTCGCCGAATAACAAATAAATGTCTAGATATTATTCTCACTAATAAATAATCATATAACCCTCGAAATCCAAACTTGATTAAAATAAGTAAAAAAACGAAATCCAAACTTGATTAAAATAAATTAAAAAACGAAAGCCAAACTTTCCAAATAAAATAGAAAATGCTTTAAAAAGTAAGATTTTGTATCACTTTCGATGGTATCAACATCATAAAAGATCTTATATTTTTGGATTTTGTTCCACTTTAGAGTGGTTGTAATGAATTTGTGTACTCATTTGTTTGAGTCTCATCAGTGTACATGTGGCTTCTTATGGTCTAAATTTCTTTAAGAAATATGCGTTTTTTATTTACTCACCTAATCCTCACATACGATTTTCCAATGTTTTTAGGATAAAGGAAAAAGTAACATTCTCTTCTTTTTAACTCCAGATCTAAATTTTAGGTTTTATCAAACGTCGAAAGGGATCAAATCTCATAAAGTGCAAACCTTTTTTTTATGTATTGTATGTAAGGATCTATTCGAGAAGATGTTTGCACCTCAGGAGATTTGATCCCTCTCGGTGCTTGATAGAGCTTAGGATTTGGATCTAGGTTGGTTCCAGTCGTGGGCAGTGACACAAAACTCGAGATAGTTAAAAACATAGATACAATCATATACTCATTATTAATCATATATTTTGTAGGATTAGCTAATGTTCTATATTTTTTTAATTGTTGTCAAAAGATTATATATCTCAATTATTCTACTCTCTCTCTTTATTAAATGTCCTCATAAATCTGGTTTGATTCCTGGTAATTTGTGTTGATTGTTCCCAATTGTAACTTGAACCTTCAAATGCAATTTGACATTCTCAATATAGAACTCTGTCAAAATACCATTGTGCTTTTATTGCAAGAGTATTTTTAACATTCTCAGTATAGAACTCTCTCAAAATAACATTGTGCTTTTATTGCACAAGTATTTTTAACATATTTAGAGAGAAAGAAAATGTGTTACTAATGACTCATTTCTCTTAATTGAACTTATTTTCAACTATACAGATCAAGTCTTATAATTATTTTCCGTTTTGTCTCGGGCAATTGCATTTTTTTTCTAAAACTCCAATGTCCAGAGTTTAGTTTCAAGTTTCAAAGGTTGTAAGGCCATGCTTATCTTCCTTTCAAATTCTTTGTTCAAATAAAAGGTTTGGTATTTTAGATTGCCATGCAATATTTATATCAATGCACTCACTCATCTCTCTCTCTCTCTTTATATTCGGTTTGTTTATCTTCGTAGTTTGATGAGTCTGTTGTCGAGATGGACTCAATGTCCATAACAATAATGTCATTATTCCAACGAGCATATTGTTTAGGTATATGACTCGACGAGGGATAAAAGATAATTTGAAATGCAAATTGAGATATAGGTGGACCAAAATATTAAGATTGTAGGGGTTCAGATTTGCATTTTAATGGTTTTTTAATTATTTAAATGCTGGTAATCCTGAGAAATAAGCTAATTTGAAGGTTTTGGCAACAAAAAAAATAACAAGGATTTTATGACCTAATATGTAGCACACCCTGTAAATAAGGATCTATTTATCCAGTAATAGTACAATTGTAATCTTTTTAGAAATTTTAAAGTATAATAATGAATTTAGAATTTGAGCATATCTTAATTTTGTTTCATTATGATTCAAGGATGGATGGTACAATGCTCATGAAAAAATAATCTTGGGAAATGAAGATATTGATTAGTGTTTGAAATAATATATTTTTTGAAATTTTATAATTTTTTTTAGTAGTTTATTTTTTTATTTTTAATTGAAATTTGGTAAAAACAATTAACAAATCTCCTTGAGTGCAATTTACCATGGGTTGTTTAAGAAGTCTTGCATGGTTGTTTATGAGGCCTTGCACATGGTTTTAAAACCATGTGCAAGGCCAACATATTTTTGCAGATAATTACATGGTGTCAATTTTTCCATTGAAATTACATGTGCCGAGGAAATATATACATGTAAGCTTACTAGCTTTTGTTTATGTACTGGAATAATACGTGTTAAATACCTCGGCACAATTAGCAATCTCTGAAGTAGATAACATGATAATCAATTAGAATAATAAGCTATTGTCATTAGAGGGATCAAATCCATTAGAGAGATTCACCTACCAATCATTCTCAAGAGTGAAATGTGTAATTAATTGTTTTCAATGTCTGTGTAGGAATTGGAGGGATCAAATCCACTGAAGAATTAGAGTGATTCACCTACCAATCATTCTCAAGAGTGAAATGTGCAACTGATTTTTTCAATATCTGTAGATTCGTTCATTAATGGGGAGATATACGGGCCAATCCCTCAACTGGGACATGAGCAATGAGATGCTTCATTTTTCATTTTTAGAGGACAGGTTAGGACCCAACACGCCCGCTAATTTCTTTCAACTCGCTCAGTAATGGGATCCATGCACCCCCATGTTCATGAATGACTACAATACAACCGAGAACTGCAACGATCTTAAGGCCATACCCCATGCATATATGAAGAAGCTCAGTGACATAAGTCATCCATTGCTTATGGAAGGAATAGGGTCGAACTCCCATTTTTCATAACCCAATATACCATTCATGCGCTCTGTACTCGATAAATTGGGTTCTACGAGTTTCTCAATCTGGCTTACAAAAGTCAATATTACAAATACAGGCAACCAAACCAAACAGGTAAGTAAGTTTTGGGTATTTTACTAGTTTCAATTGATGTTGCCAGGCATTTCAATACCAGTTTGTGTTTGATTTGCAACTTTTGATTTAAATTCTTATGAAGAGAGATTGATTCAATAGAATCCATGCATAATTATGGAGAACCATCCTTTAATTTCTACAAGAAGTTTTTTATTCATAATCTATGATAAATTAGAACTTAAAACCACCATGGATTGATGAAGTTTAATGTAACAGGGCAAGTACTTGGAACAGGTATTGCGTGAAGCATTTTCTCACCCAACCGTGAAGGGCATCGTTCTGTGGTCAGCATTACATCCCTACGGATGTTACAGGATGTGTCTCACAGACAATGATTTTAACAATATTCCAACAGGAGATGTGGTGGACAAATTACTAGAAGAATGGAGTACCAGGACCATTACCGGGTTCACTGATGAGAACGGGACCTTCAACTTCTCAGGATTTTTTGGTGACTATACGACCACTGTAACGCGTCCCAACATTATTAGTACAACTTCTTTCAAAGTCTCCATGGAAGGAGCTTTTGCAGACCAACCACAACATATAAATATTCTTGTCTAACCATTTTAGTGAAGCTAAAGTTTAACTCAGTTTTTTTGTAGGTATAACTGAAGAAAATGGATTTTTGAAAAGTTTTTCTACCTCGTAATTTTTTTCTTTTTTCACAGAAATCACGATTTTATATAAATAAAAATCATAGTTTTATATGAATAAAAACTTTTGCAATGGTTTATAAGTTTATCTAAGAAGAAAACATAAGAAAAATTGAAAGTTTACAAAGATTATGTTAAAAACTCAGACATATTATCTCAAGTTCTTCAGTAGTGTAATAAAAAGAAAACAAAAAAAGTATCCCATACATCATACTTCACAGAAAATTAACCATATGACCATAAAAGTCCTAATAAGTTTTAAGAGAACCAAAAATCAATTTATTCTAAATATAAACAAACTCTCAATGAACCTTGGTGTATAATACACTCATCCATAATAATAAAAATATATGTTATAACTTCATAAAATCAAAAAATTTGAAACTTGTCTGTATAATTTGGCCCTGCTTTAACGTTCTTGCTTTGATTGAAATTATTGTCTGTATAATCCACCGCCCACTTTCGGAATTGAACAATGAATAAGGTATGAGTATGAGGTTGAGAAGCAAGTATTTTCGTTATAAATTGATGGTTGTAGAGGTATAACTACCCTAAGAGCCGTGGGAGGGATGATTTCCCTCAGAACTATGGATGGAGGAATATCGGCTCATATATTTGCTAAAGCACCGAAGCTATTGATCGGTGAACTATCCTATCGTGGCAGTAGGTGCAGAGCTTGGAATAATAGAAAAGAGTGAACAACCTCAGCACCCAAAAAAGTGTGAAAGTTTTATTTTTTCAATGATCTGATTGGAAATCTGTATTTGCGTAGGATCGAGACATTGAACGTTAAAAAAGCTACGTGGAGTGGAGGTGGGAGGCTGCCGGCGAGAGGAAGCTGTGGTCGGAGGAGGTTGCAGGCGACAGAGGGGAGGCCATTGATTTATATAGTCACTTATTTCTAACATGTTTTTCAAAATATAGGTCGTTTTAATTTTAATTTTAATTAATGGCCGACAAAATACAACATCTACATCATAATCAGCAAGTAAAAAGTAACCTTACATCATAGAAGTAAAAAGTTACGTTACAACATCTACATCATAATCGACAAGTAAAAAGTAACATTACAACATCTCCCACATACTTGACAAACGTTACAACATCTCCATCATCGTCGACAATATTATTTATAGTCGACATTTACAAGAGGAACGTTACATAACGTTACAAGATCTCCCCCATATTGGGTCATAGAGCGCCTCTCGACGCAATAAATATTTTACCATGAGATTTATTGTTGATGCAATCTTGCAATGGCTCATAAACTAACCAGCGTAGATCCAAATCCTAGGCTCTATCAAGCGCTGACAAGGATCAAATATCTCGAGGTGCAAACCTCTTCTTAGGTATTGCACTCAATGAAATATCAACTTTGGTGTGTCCCATATATAGCCATTGGTTTGATTCAAACCAAAAGACACATCTTTTTATTTAAGGTCCGCATATAATATTTTTATTATTAATATTTAATATTATTTATGGTCGACATATAATATTTATTATTATTTTTTATTTTGTTAGGAACGAACATTACAACATTTCCCCATACATGGTTTTAAAACCATATGCAAGGCCCTCCTACAATTGTTGGGTTGTTAAGGAGGCCTTGCACATGGTCTTATAACCATTTGCAAGGCCCTCCTAAACCATGTACAATAAAACCATGGGTTGTTTAGGAGGCCTTGCACATGGTTTTAAAACCACATGCAAGGCCCTCCTAAACCATGTACAATAAAACCATGGGTTGTTTAGAAGGCTGGTTTTAAAACCATGTGCAAGGCCAACATTTTTTTTGCGGATAATTCAATTTTTTATTTTTTATTATTTTGTTAGGTAGGAACATTACAACATCTCCCCCATATTGTGTTTTTTTCCAAACCCACATTTTTTTTACGGATAAATAAATTTTTACTTTTTTATTGTTTTGTTAGGTAGGAAGATTACAACATCTCCCCCTTATTAGGTTTTTTTAGTGGTCGACATTTATTTTGGCCTATAATTAAAAAAAATATTTTTTATTAATAAAAATAAAGTTACATAACGTTATGTAACGTTACAAGATCTCCCACATATTGGGATGTAGAGCGCCTCTCGGCGCAATAAAATGAACATATCAAAAGTTTAAGGGGTTGGGAGAGGAAGTTATTATTTAAAGTTTAAGGGTTGGGGTGAGGAAGCTAGCAAGGGTAAAATGCATTTATCAAAAGTTCAAAGGGTTGAGGTGAGGAAACTACCAAGAGGGTGATGGGTAAAATGCACTTATCAAAAGTTTAAGGGGTTGGGGTGAGGAACTAGAATGGGGGCACTCGTGGTAATAGGGATAGGGTGGTATTGGGAAGGTTAGATGATATGTTGTTTTTTCCAAAAAAAAATTTGAGTTTGAAGGTTGATTATGAGGTGTGTAAATATAGGGTGTGAATAAATGGACATGTAGATTGAGTTTTAAGTTAGTGATTGCATCAATGTTATGTAGTTTGACTTTTTGGGTATTTAGATTATATGGTAAATGTTATATATAACTTGAGATTTTTTTAATGTAAATGGTATTTGTATACACACATTAACATTTCTAATTCAAGATTTGTACTTTGAGAATGATTGAAATGAAGAGGTGATTAAAATTATTAAGCTTATTTTTATTAATCTTTATAAAAAAGTGGAGAATGGTTTAAAAATATATGGAATATTTATGAATTTGTAACAAGCATAGGTCTTTTGAAGGAGATTCATGAACAAATATATGGAAATAAGTTTAGGAGTTGAAGTTGAAAAAATGTAATATGTACTATATTAACATAGTGCATAATTATAACTCAACTTTTACTAATATAAAATGAAGAAATGGAAAAACATATCTAAAAACATAGTGATGGGTTCATCTTGACCCTATGGCACCCCATGATCCAATGATCTTGTAGCCCGAGAGTCCCTCTCACCCAACTCAAAGTTTTCTCCCACTATTTTCACAGTGAAGCATATCACCATATTCCTCCTTACTTGGTTCTCTTGAGACACATGTGGCTTATGAGAATTAGAGATAACCCTCTTCCTTTAGAGATGTTTGACCTTTGTTGATAACTCTAGAAGCTAGTTTCACATATCGATATGCACAATGTTGCTTACCTCTTCCCTCTGGCCCTCTAACTCTAGTAGAAAGATGCCACATGGCTAGCTTTGAAGCTCACATGATAGACCCGTGAGGTGCTGTAGACCCAATGACTCCTATGGTCTCATGCCCATCACACATTTATTTTCTACCTTGAATGTTAGAAGATATTCTCTTGAGCAACAAAGCTCGATCATGGAACCTCTTTCTTCTTGAGCTTCTTCAGTGTCCCCTATTTGACACTTTTCAATCATTTTTCTTTTTATTTCTTTTAGGATTATTTTTCTCCTTTTTAGGTAATCCTTGGGATGTGATTTTGCCTCCCCCTTGTCATATTTACATATTGTAGTCTTTGTAATTCCTTGGACCAACTTCAACTTTTAATCGACATTGATATCTAAATTAAAATTAATCAAAATACAACCTTATAAAATTAAATTCTATTGATTTAGTTGAATATGCCAATAGATTGTTTTTTCTAATCTTTTATTATTATTATTATTTTAATGTTATTATTGATAAGATTAGCTACTCATATATTAATATACAAAAAAATTTGCATGCATGGTAGACTAACTATTGAACATCCGATGAGTTTGCCTATGGCATACCTATAGTAATATCAAGAATCGTTCATAGTATCGAGGTGACTAACTATCCTAGGAGATGTACTTAAAACATTATAATATTTACATATGTTGTTTCCAACCCCAAAAATTGCTAACCGACATGTTGGTTTAGAGTCCATAACATAGGATTTACTTCTCATAATATTGATCATAAAAGAAATATAAAAACAAAACTAATATAGTGTGGCACCTAGTATTCATCTTCAAAAGATGAGTCCACATATATGAAGGTTGGATTGGTGTTTGTAGGAACTTCTATTACTAGAGTATTGTTCTCTTGTCCCACTACTTACATATCCAAAAGTGCCTTAACTAATGCCTCATATTTATGATCCAAGAAATCTAATTTATATAGAGTGGCTTTTTGTGGTGTTATCCACTGAGTTGCATTGGGATTTTCAAGTAAGCCACCAAGGATCGGAACAAATCACTTGTTCTTACTGAGTACTCGAAAGTTTTGTGGTTTCATCAAGGCCAGTTGTGGCCTCTTTTGGATGTTCACGCTCTTTCGAGGGAATTGTAATAAATGACATAGCATGAGGTTCTCTTATGTAAAAGGCTTGGCCTTCTTAGACTTGGTCATCAAGGTCATCATCCTTGAGTGTTTTTTCCCTTGTTAATTATATGATGTTTTTTTAAGCAACATATAATTTTCAAGTTTTTCACTCAAAATCCTCCAAAGTTGGGATGGTGAGTTTGGTAACTTTTTCTTAAAAAGGTTATTAACTCCTAGGGTCTATGTATTATACCATGCTAGTCATATGTCAAGAGTTTCATGAAAATTCAATAAGTCCCCCCTAGGATTTTTAAATTTTTAGTTTTTTATTAAAATCATCGCTAAGGTGTATTTTAATTGTAATATTTCAAAAGGTCATAAAATTGGGCCTATGGATCCAATTTGGTCATGGGGATGCTCATTTTTGGAGCCAAAGACCTAACTTAACCACTATACCCACTTTTAAGAGTCAAAATCATAATTTTCAATTATTAATTTGGATTTTCTCTCCAAAATGGTTTAAAGGGTCAAATAAATGGAAAAATGGGAGAAAACTCTAATCCTAAATCAAAGGCAGCTTGTCTGGGAATTGTCTCTGAGGTGGAATGTTGGTTGAGGATCTTGTCTGGGGAATTTATGAGCCTATAGAGCATCTCCAACCTTCTCTCCGAGGTGTCAGATGACTCTCCACTAAAGGGGGACACATTCTCCTCAAGGAGGGTGCAATCCATCATGTGGTTGAGGTGGTTGGGAGAGGTGGAGGCCTCCTGAGACATGTGGCTCACCTCCTGTGAGGTGGAAACCCTTCATCGTAACACTCAGGCCTCCCTCACATGCATTTATCAACCTCCTAAACCTCCCCTCCACTTGGCAAATGCGCCCCCTGGGGTTTGAAGCTGTTCTATGGCTATAAAAGCAGGGTTCTCCTCCTTTGTTATGGGATGGATGCAAGAAACCTCTGCTATTTTGTATTGTTCCTATATTGATGAATAAAATTGCAGAATTTGGAGGTTCACTCTATGTTATGATCTGATTGCTTGTGAATATTTGAGGTGACATTGTTAAATTTCTGAATTGTTTCTTCCTTTTGCTTAAAATTGCTATTAGATATAGCTTAGAAGCCTGAAGGTCATCCTAAGGCACATAGAGTAGGCATTGACTATTGTAACTTGCTTACTAGTATTTTGATCTCAAGAGATAGGAGAGTAGTTTTTCATATTCAATTGTATTTCAACTCTTTCTCTTTTCCTATTTTGAGTACACTAGATCTAACTTTTTATGCAGGGGTTTCTCATAGGTTTGTTTTGCAGGTTACTTTTTCAAAGGAGGGGTTGAAATTAGTTGTATATTATTCTTCTTTGATAATCTCTCAAGTTTGATCTTATTCCTACATGGTCTCCAAAGTTTTCATAAGAAGATCAAGCGAGGCTTGAAGTTGCTTTCCATCTTCTCAAAACAATTCTATCTCTCTTTTTCGGTTACATAGTTTGAATATGCAAATTTGATAGATCTGATTTAAAAGTGTGATAATTTAAATCTACTCATTTATCATATCAGATAATTTAGATTTAGAAGTGCTTAAAAAGAATCATCTTTTGTCGAGTGTAAAGTTGTCATTTCAGTGCTTTAAAAACTAGTAAATTTTTTCAAGCTTTTGCAAGTACTGAAACTAGTTTTAGTTTTTATCCTTTATTCATTAATTCCATCACATTCTAATAATTTAAATTTATGTTTTTTAGCAGGTCCAAAGAAAAAGAGGAGGAAGCTCTGCTCAAAATTCGTGTTTTGGGTCTCCCGAGACACAAAAAACCCTCATTGCTCCCTTCTTCTTCATAAAGTTGTATAAGTATTTAGACCTATTTTATAGGTTCCAATAAATATTTTAATTTAATTTTTATGATATTGTAATCATAAATAATAAATAAAGCAAATGGGCTACACAACGCCCACACTTGATTCCCCCTTGGGGGATTAGTAGTGTCTCTTTCATCGCTTGATTTTTTCTAACAACCACACGCACACAATCCACTTTCTTTGAAGGATGTATTAGTTATTTATTTATTTTCATTTCCATCTTTTAACTTCTTTAAATAATTTTGTTCCCTCGCTCGTTGCCACGAAGTATGCTCTCTCCACCGACCAAAGGCTTCCTGTCGATTATTGGTGGATGATCAAAAAGTGACACATAGCTTGTGGATTCTTTTAGGATTTAGTTTTTATTTGCTTCCACAATATTTTTTGCTTCAATATACAATTGGAACAACCATTTGCCATTCTGGTGTATGCTCTTGCCCATCGCAGGTTCGCCCTAAGCTTTGGGCTAATCAAAAGCAGTAATGTGCAATGATCAATTCTTCACATCTAAATAATTAATTCATAGTAATAAAATCAACAACCTTCGAACCATTGTGAAAATCCAACACAACTCCCTTTGACATTATTGGGCAAATTTCTCAAAGGAAGAAGGAACCATTGAATCGTGACCTCAAGATACAGTTACACTACACCCTTGTTGGTGTAGTGTTGAACACCTTCTTAGAGACTCCGATTCAACCCACATTTCCGAGTGAGGAACCAATTTTGTCATCTTTCTAAACATATTCTTAGTACTTCACAAGTATATCGAGAATCACCCTTCCCTTAAATCAACTCATCTTTAATAATTAAAACTGACCAAGACACATTGCAAAACATTTACTTTTCAACAACATTTTTGAGTCCATTTGACACTGATATGAGTACATAACATTCTTATTTCCATATGATGATCAATTTTGTCAATATTGATCTTTATATACTCATGTTATATGCCATTGAATGTTTAAAGAATTTTGCATCAGTCTTGTGACATAATTATTTACCAAAAAAACTCCTAAAACAACTTAATTTCGTCATTAACAACTAAAAAATAAAGAACCTTAGTTGAACTCTTTCTTAGTGACCACCCCCCTTGGGTTCGTTAGGAGTTTGGCCTAAACAGAGGAGTCAAGATCAAGTGATAGTACTTGACTCGAGACTTCCCCCCAAGGACACACCTAGTAGCTTGAAGATTTCTATTGCGCTTAACCCCCAGGTGTGTGAAAGGCGACAACATGTCGCGTAACTTATTCTTCAATTACTTGGGAAATGATCGATTTGTTGTGCTAGTAAAGGTCAATCTACTTGAAATATTTTTTGTCCCGGTTGTGAGAGGAACTTGTGTCTAGTATCCATTCCATAAGTTCGACAAGAATGACCTCATACGAGGTATTGCCTCACTTATCCCTTGTTTTCTTCTTGATTTGTTTTACCTATGCCTTACTTTCAAGTGGGAATCACCTATGAGACCTTGAAGTAGCTACCTTGGCCTTCATTTCTACTTTAGCTGGATTATTGGAGGAATTTCCTTTGTTGGGGGTGCTTGCATGACTGGGGCCTACCTCATTTGACTTCCCTTGTTTTGCTTCCCCCTATTGTTGGCTTCCATGGGACTTGCTATCCATTCATGCCTGCTAATTGATTTTGTTCCTTCTCGACAATTTGAGCAAAGGATTGAAATGGACCTTGAATCGCTCTCAAATTCCTTAAGAACCTATCTCAGTGTCAAATTCTTCAGCGTGCGTTAAAAAAAGGTTGAACCCTCTTTACAAACAAAACCATGACCTTCCTTAATTCAATCTAAACTCTATTTCTTTTGTAAGGCACTTCTATAGTGAAGAAATTGACTACCTTCCCTCTCTCATTGAAAGCAAAACATCGATTATAGAGGAAATTATTTATTGAAGGGGTTCTAGTAGATCTGAGCCTGATACTGCTCCTACCCAAACCAAAGGATCTGTTGCCACTGCTTAGAGTATCAAGAGGAACAATATTGAAACTCAAGCCACGACTTTCAAAGACATACCCAAGTTTGTTAAACTCTTGTATATGCTATCTCAACATTCATATTTAAAATAAGCTACTTGAAGTTATCAATCCCCTAATAGCGTAAACCATCATAACTATATGAAGTGCAGTAAATGAAAGACTATTCGACAAACAAAAGAAACAATCTAATACAATCTCCCTTGTCTTTCCCTCATCCATAATGCCATTGCTTTGCCACCTATGTCTCAAATAGACATGTATCATGCCTTCTTTTAATACACCTTCCTTAGACTTTATACAAAGATGTTATTATTTTAAAATTAAAAAAACTTATTTAATTAATTTAACATGATAATATTTTTTTTAATACTTAAACTAAATCCATAAACTAAAATTTATTTTTTAATTATGATTATTTTAAAATTGATTATTTAACATTTGTTTTACAAATTAAATTATGTGATGAAGTTATTAGTCCAACAAAGTAAGATGTCAATAAAATAGCATAGCATTTCAAGATGGTAAAAAGAAAAGAAAGCATTTCATTTTTCACTTTAAATAAAGTTATTTGATTAAGCTGTTAGTATAACAAAGCAACAACATCACATTTTAGATAGTAGAAGAAGGGAAAGTAGGATAAACAACAACTAAAACGCCTCACTGTTTCGACGAATTTCTATTCCAAATCCGTCAAAATTCTTCTTGTAAATTTTTATTTTGAAAATTTGAAGTTCAGTAATTGTATTAGCCTACTTTAGAGTAAATCCAGGATTTTAAAACTACCAAAATGACTAAAATTACGATTTAAACCTTTGAAATTATGATTTCAGTGAAAATTTGTTTGCTGGATTCCGACGGGTTGGGGGCGTTTTGGTTAGCGCTTATACCGCTCCATGAAAGAGTGTCGTGATAGAGCATAATTTAATTATAAAATATGTTATTTTTATTATAATAATATTTAATTATATGAGGTTAATTTGTGAGTGTTGTTTGAAAGAAGTAGGTTTTTTGGACATAACTTTGGTTGGAATAGTTATATTTTTTTCTCTATTATGATAATATCATTCTTATGGTAAGATGTCCCTCTAATCTCAACAAGCAACGAAGAGTTCTTAAAGATTTATGTTCTAGTACATACATGATTTTTAACGCTGACATAACAAACATTACAATAATCAAATCCAAAAAGATCACTTACGATAAATTTGTGTATGACAACAATAACTTGGAGGTAGTAACTCTATACAAATATCTTAGAATCGATTTCCATCACAAGTTTAACTGGAACTATAGCATTGAGAAAAGGATAAATGGTGGGTTGAAAGCTTACTTTGGCTTTGAAAACAATTGTAAATCAATAGACCTTCAACTATGAGACAAAAGTAAATTTCTCTTTGAGACTCTTGTTACGCCTATTATCTTAAATGGTTGTGAAGTTTGGGGTTGCAACATCTCTATAGAATCTTGGAGAAAGTTTGAGAAAATCCAAAAATATTTTATAACCTATAATATTAAAATTAAAAGCAATAGACCCTATCATATCCTCCTCGTAGAAGGATGTCTATCACCCATTGAGAGCATATATATGACTAGGTACCTAATGTATAAACAAAAGGTAATTAACATGGATGACAAGATGATTCATAAGATTGCTCTAAATTATATTCTAAACCATTTGTAGCTCAAGTGGGGTTGACACAAAGACGTGAACTCCTAGCTAAATCATTGTGGTATAGGGGAAGAGGCCACTTTGCAGAATATCGATAACATAAAAAATATTATTACATCTAATTTTAAGAAGAAAATGTGGTGTGATAAAGATTTAGAGGATAAGAGAAAATTAAGATACTATAATGAGGTGATTAACCCCAATCTTGAAGGTCGACAATATTTCTTTGTTTTAGATAACACAAAGAAGAAATCAACATTGCTAACATAAGAACGAAGTCTCATGAACCCCATAGTGAAGCTACGCATTGGACAAAAAAACACCTTGGATAGAGAGAATTTGTCATCTTTGTGAGACTAGAAGGTTGAGGATGAAAAACACTTCCTCCTAGATTGTCCTGTGTACACTCACATTATATCTCAATTTCAAAATATTTGTTGCGATAATGATCTTTGTAACCTTTTAACTCAACAAAACTAGAATAACTTAAGAATGCTTCTCTTTAAGATTTTCAAGCATATAAATATAAATTCTAAAGTATTCAAAGTAATTTCTTACTTTTAAGGTCTAATAGATTAAAGTTGGTCTTAAGGGATGTTTTCCATCGTCGTCGTTGTCATCAAATCATGAATTCAACTTTGGAGAGTTAAATTTATTATAATATTAAGTCATATTTGTGAATGAAATAGTGAATAGCTCCAAATTATCAATAAAAAGAACATCTCTCTCTTAAAATCTAGGATCTAAAAGAAGAATCTTTATATGGTTGACAATATGAACGAAGCTTTAACCTGAGAAATATTGTGGAAAGTAAATCGACACAAGCTCATATACACTCTATATAGAGAAGAAGAGGCATCATTGTCATCCTTTCAATCTTGAGGAATTAAATTTATTATGATATTAAGTCATGTTTGGTACTGAAGTTAATAAAACACTAAATGGTTGTGGAAATTATTTATAAAATAATATTTTTATTTAAGAAGGATCTTAATATAATTGGTAATATAAACAATGAAGTATGATGAAAAATAAATTGACAAGAGCCCAAGAAATACTTTCTTTTTTATTTATATAAAAAATAGGGAGAAGAAAAATAAACCATTAACTTATATCAAGTTCATATACACTAAAACAATATGCATAGAAATAAAAATTGTGATATATATTAAAGATAGTTGGTCCCATATATATAATATATAAAGAAGAAGGAAAAAATTAAAACATTAACTTATATCATGTTCATATATACCAAAAAAGTATGAATTAAAATAAAAAATACAATAATTATTAACTTATATCATGTTCATATATACCAGAAAAGTATGCATTAAAATGAAAAATGTGATAACTATTAAAGATAGTTAATAGGTGGAGTTTATTAAAGATAGTTAACCGATGGAGTTTGTTATAGACTACTTTAAGCATTGGCCACACAAACAAAAGCTTGAAGACTACAGGGCTCTTTCCTTCATTGTATAGTACCTTTCCTTCATTATATATACTGTATCATGTTTATATATACCAGAAAAGTATGTATTGAAATGAAAAATGATAACTATTAAAGATAGTTAGTAGGTAGAGTTTGTTGTAGTTTACTTTAGGCATTGGTCACATAAACAAAAACTTGAAGACTACAAGGCTCTTTCCTTCACTGTGG
Organism: Pseudotsuga menziesii; assembly: GCA_001517045.1. Lineage (NCBI taxonomy): Eukaryota > Viridiplantae > Streptophyta > Pinopsida > Pinales > Pinaceae > Pseudotsuga > Pseudotsuga menziesii. The sequence goes on from LPNX010648168.1 coordinate 70,062, forward strand.
CCTTGGATATACAAATTACTTGGAACTTTGTTATTTTTGAGAATATGTTCAATGTGTTTCTCAAATCAGATTTAGTTTTAGAAGCTTCTCAAATCCAATGACGAGGCCTTCTAGGTAATTGATGATGAGGCCTTCAAGGTAATTGTTGTATGAGCATATTGACAATCCAGGTGCATCGAGTTATTTTGATGATGTTAACAAAGACATTCCCTCTCTATAGGGTTAGAAACATTATATTTCTAAACAATTTTCATATTATAATGGTCAAAGCTATACTTCCATTTGGTACCAATAATTATGCACAGGTTTTAACACTGAAGTTATTGATAAAACTTGTAGTAGAAAAAAACTAAAGAAGATACAGGTCTTTGGGGGGACTTATTTGTAGTTATAAATTGGACTAAGGAGACTCTTAAGATTGGTAACTGTAAATAGTCTTATTTTTTTAGAAAGAATCATAATATTTTTTAACCCAATCTTTCTTTTTCATGTTTTTTTTAAGATTGTTTTAAATACTCTTCAATAATTGATTTTCTTTTCCTTGAAGATAAAGAATAATAATTTTTGGTTTTTAAAAATTCATAAATATAAACACTATATTTATATTTTTAGTTGAAAAAAACAATACTATCCAATATTTTTTTTGAAAATAACCAACATAGATTCATCTTACACCTAAAATATCCAATGTTACACCTAAATTATCCAATGTCTTGATACTTTTTTTTATACCTCGAATTCAAAAAAATTATATTTTTTTACTTTTTAAATTTAATTTTTTTATTTTATAAACTTCACAAAAACTCCATCCAATACACCTATATATCTATATAAACCCCCTCTATATGAAAATGTAAGTCGGCCAAACAACCTGATCTTATCGTATGGGTAGTCAGCTTGATCTTGACTACCGCTTTTAAAGTTTCGATGGTCAAGATTGGAAAACTACGTCTACTCACGAGAAGTCTTCCAAATGAAAAGTCCACCGACTTGTTTGGCCTTTTAGTTTACGTTGTCTCATTTTGTAATATAACAACTAAAATTAACCAGGAAGTAAAAACGGTCCTCTTCCGACAAGTTGGGAAACAAAACAGCATGTGAGGAAGGCACGTAATGGAAGATATTATATCAACAAACCATCTTCCAAACGAAATTACACATATCAATGCACAGGCACTATGCACATGGTTCAGTGCATTGGGGCGGTTTAGATAACTGTAAGTACAAAACCCAGATTTCGATGTATAGTTTTGCTTATATATAAGGAACAAAACCCAAAATCCCGAAGTTAATACTAAATGCAGAACAACTTAGACAGAATCAATCATATAAATTGCAGAATGTGAGGAGCCATAAATGCAAGTGCAGAGCATTTCAATCAGGCCAGCTGCCATTGTCCACTACAGTCATACACAAGGTAAGATCTTCTCAGTAGCTCTGTTCAGCATTAATTTATGATAGGTCCAGCTCGTTCTGTTCTGCAATTTTTAATGCCAAATGACTATGGTCTGTAACATGATCCCTGTACCATCGTCAATAATATATGCATCAACGCTTATTTGAATAATGCGCTACTGGAATGGGTAGGTAATGGTTATAAAAATGCTCTGTAGCAACAGTAGTAGGTTATAAAAATGCTGTATAGCAACAGTATTAGGATAGAGTGTCCGGAGTTTGGTGGGTTGAAGACAGAAAAAGACAAATCTGCTAGGATTATGAGTAATTATATATATCTTCGTTTGTGGGTCAGGAAATACCTGGCAGGATCTTCATAAACAAGTGTTGGGTTTTATTAAACTGGTATTAAGGGAAGACATTACCCAGCTAGTGCACTAATTTCCCATCTGCCTAGTGGGTGTGGAATCATATGCATTTTACTGTTGAGAATAGAAAGAGTGATCTGTGCAGATTCATCTCGTAGCCTTTGTACTCTTAGTAAACCCTTTTGGTTTAGAACGATGCTTGATACTGATGGCATCTGGGGTGTTTTTTAAAATTTTACCCTGCTGAAGCTTATGGCTCAAACACAACTCCATGCTTACTAGACACCCACAGAACACAACTCCATGCTTACTACACAACCACATTCTCACAGTGGCTTGGGAGGTATCGACTGGCCACAAAAGATCACAGTGGCTTGTGAGGTCCGCACTGGCCACAAGATCACCGTGGCTTGGGAGGTATCGACTGGCCACAAAAGATCACAGTGGCTTGTGAGGTCCGCACTGGCCACAAGATCACCGTGGCTTGGGAGGTCTGCACCAGCCTCATATGAGGGTGACGTGCTCCCTTCCATATTAAATGGGTTCACAAAAGTGGATCCCACACGCACAAACCCTATATAACAGGCTACAAACCCAATTTTGGTTTGTGAAATGTTTCCAGTTGTCTGAAACTTGGCTTGGGAGGTCTGCACGAAATGGGTTCACAAGAGTGGAAGTGGATCACACAAACCATTAAAATACGCTAGAAACCCATTTTTGGTTCAAGAAACGTTTCCAATTAACAGAAAATGTTTTTGAAACTGCTTAGCGTTTCCAGTCGTTTCTGGAAACATCTGGTTGTTTCCAAAACTGCTGAAAAATTTTCGTATTTTTTTTAAAGCTCAAAAGAAAGAAAAGAAAAGGAAATCCTACACAAACCCTAAAAGTGCCTACTAAGCCTAAAACGTAAAATAAAAGGCATTCACAGTGGAAAAAGGCCTCTTCTAAGATCTAATTTTCAAAAGAGAAAAGCACACCAGCTAACAAAAGAACATTATAGCAGGATTTCTAGACAGATTTTGATTGAAAAAATGTTCCGCTTTTGGAAACCATTTCCTAGTGTTTCCTCATTTCATATGGTTTCCTAGGTAGACTAGCCCAATGTTTTTGATACTTCTGGACCCTTGCTGTACTTGCTTATGGAAATACATTTCCTGCCGTTTCTCATTTCCTATTTCTGATACTTGGAGACACATAGGTTGCTTTATTAATCTGGTTTTGGTGGTACTGGGGTCTGAGATTACTTTATCTATTTTTCTGGGAATGGCAAAGAAAGTTGCGAAGAAAGTTTTTCTGAGGAAATGCCTGACAATCATCTATGCTTCTGGGTCTTTTCATTCTCTGTTCAATGTTTATACTAAGAAGGCTTTCATTTCCTTGCCCTTTTTCAATTGAGAGGTAGGATAGGTTTTTATTAACATACATTCCCTTAATGTATTCTTAGAGGATTGGTGGGAAAATGGGTGCCCATTGCTATTATACCTTGGGGAACTCCTTCTCATCCACATCCTCTGCATAAATTTGCTTATTAGGTTTGTGCCAAAGGCTTTCATAATGTCAACTAAGGATTACTAAAGTTCCTTATCTTTAGTATGTAAATACCTTTTCCTCTAGTGGCATTAGTGTTATTCCTTAGTCTATAATTGAATTTTATAATCTAAATACTAGTTATACCTGAGCATTTTTATTTTTCATCCTTCTTCGAATGATTTTTACTTCATCCAACATTTTTTTCTTGCTATTATCCTTGTATATGGTTTCTATAGAAGCAAAAGATTCATTTTTGCATTAGTTTTTAAAGGAAGGGTTGTTGAGCGAGTACTCTACGCTTGATGGAAGATAAGATAAGATAATTTTATTAATGTCCAACAAATGACCATAGAAGAATGATATGCTTCATTCTACATCCTATCTTCCTGTCCACAGTAAATATCCTTGGTCATAGCCCATTGAATATCCAGTTCCCCCATCAGCAGGGGTATAGGCAGTTGACCTAGTAGTTGATTTTATTGATTCAGTCCCAAAAACAATAGCAAGGGTGGCAGAAGATATAGCAATAGTAAAGGAAGCCATAGGCATTTGATCCCACAGAGGCACCGATAGATAGCAACATAAGTCTCATGGAAAGCAGATATGTTAGCTCTTTTCTTTTCTTTGCATTTCATTGCCCATGATTATTTTTCTCTTTATTATCCCTCTTAGTTTTCGCAAATGATGAATTGTTCTCACAGTTCCATAATTTGAGCAGTTATTAACTTATTTGTATTTGCTTTTATAAAAAAGGTAAGGTGATAAAGCTAGTACATAAAGTGATTTTTAAGTTCCGATGCTTATGTAAGAAAGATTTTCATGTGCTTTGTTAGTTTCAGCCACCTCATTATAACATTTTCATTTTCATTTTGCCTATGTTTTTTAATTTTTCTCAGTGATAACAATTTTGTTGTTCTTGTATATTATTTTATTGTAACTTTTTTGTACTTTGGTGCCCAAATTTGTGAACTCAAGAAAGGGAGAGAGTGAGGAAGGAAGGGAGGAAGCAATTTCATTCTCAATTATCATTTTTTTGTAGAATATGGCTAATAGGCAATTGTTTTGATCAATTGGTAGTTTGTTGCTGCAACTAGGTTTACATTCTAATTGTTATCTATGCACAAGATCCTAGAAAGAACTTTTGGAACCCAAAGTTTGGCTTGCCTTGTGTTAAAATAATGTAACTTGAAGAATATTCTACTTGTACTTTACATTATTATCATTATTCCTCCTTCGGGAGATGTCATTAATGTAAAAGGTCATGAGGTAAATCCTCCGTTGTAAGTCGGGTCAATAGTACCCAGGAAAGATTAATATAAATATTATTTTGAGTTTTCCTAGGTAGGTCGGCCCTACTAGTTTGATAGGTCGGCCCAGTTAGGTTAAAAGGTCAGTCAAGTGATTAGTATAAATATGGAGGCGCCCTCCCTCATTTGTAAACACTCACTCATTCATGTATTGCACAGGAGAGAGAAAGAAGAGGGACAGAGAAGGAGGAGAAGTGTCTTTGGTGTTTTGGCTCTTATGCTAGGGTTTGGTCTTTCTCTCTCTCTCTTGAGACCTTGTTCTTTGGGCATTGCATTCTGGTAATCTTTATTGAGGAATTTTTGCTGGATTTTTCCCTTTTGGGTTTCCCAGGATAAATTGCTGTGTACCTTGTGATTGTGTCTCTTTCAGAGATCCTATCTATGCTGTTATTGTGAAAATGTATTAAATGCTCATGGAGTTAGGAATTAAGCTATAACATCATATAAAACTTAACATGATATCAGAGCTAGACTGAAAATAACAACTTTCATTGGGTAAATCTCTCCTCCTTCTCCGGAGAAAAAATTAGGGTTTTCGACTTAAAAGGAATTTTTGAGTGCAAGTGACATTGGGAAGTGCGCCCCTCCTAAGCGCATCTTTTGGCACATGGATCAAAGTTTTTCAGTGGGCAGATTCTCTGGAAAGTCAAACCCTAGTTTGACTTGGAACCAGAAAATTAGAAAACCATAAATCCAAAACCAAAACCAGAAACTGTTGTCCAGAATTTCGCAAGTCCAAATTCGAAGGGTGTGAATTTGCATTCTTCAGAAACTGATTGTACCAACATACTCTCCTCAGTGAAGTGCATCTTTTGGTAAGTTTAGTTTTCATTTCTGAGAAATTTCAATTTTTTGTCATTTTCTGTTCTCCGGGATAAGATGCCCGCAAGCACTAAGCTTGATGATAAGTTGGAAGGCATAGAAAACTTCCATGCTTGGAAATACATAATTGGACTCATTCTAGAAGAGAAGATCTTGCAAAGTTTATCAAGGAAGATGTGTCGGAGCCTGAAGAAGATGAAGCAAAGGAAAAGTACAAGGACATGATTAGAGCCAAGAGGATAGCAAATTCTATGAAGGATCACTTGATTCCTCAAGTGTCCTCCAAGGATACACCTAAGGAGATGTTTGATGCCCTATCAAGAATGTATGAAGGAAGAAACATCAATCGAAAGATGAATTTGAGATCCCAAATAAAAAGTACAAAGATGAGCAAGGGTGAATCTTTCCAAGAATATTTCACAAGTGTTTCTTAATTCAAAGAACAACTAAAAGCAATTGAAGACAAGATTGATGAAGAAGAATTAATAATGACTGCTCTTAATGGTCTTACTAGACCATGGGATTCTTACATCCAGACAATTTGAGCAAGGAAGGAAAGCCTACAATTTGAAATCCTATGGGAAGAATGTGTTCAAGAGGAAGCTAGAGTAGCAAACCAAGAAGCACTACTTAGAGATGATGACCATGCTCTAGCTACTCATGCTAGAAGAAGAAAAGGAAAACATCATTTCAAGAAGGAAACTCATAAGGAGTCTCATCCTCCTAAGAAGTTTCAAAGGAATTGTTATCACATATATATTGCAACAGGGCTACCATGATGCAACATACAGATTGATCTCTTTATTTTTTCGAGCTACACATTCATATGGGGTTATAGCATGAATCATTGTAGCTTGATCCATTTAGAGCCTTTGTTTAGCAGCAATTTCAGAGTATTTCCTTGCCAGGACTGAGATCTCCTTGTCTATTGAGATGATTTCAGTGGTGACCTAGTTCATTTGAGCAGAGTAGCAGATATGGTACACAGTTACAGATCGGCATATTAGATAGAGACAGGTACATGGTGAGATCAAGTATATGCCTCCTTGGTTAGATTTTGCTCTTTGATGTATATTAACACCTAAACTTGTTATGTTATGATGATTATGGTGACCTATGCTTATATTACATGTATGCTGATGCTTAAATTTGTGTTGAGAATGATTAAGGAATTTGATGTTGAAGTCTATTTCTTATGCCATGCTTTACACAACTTTTAAACTTTAGTGCTATGTTGGTTCCATGTATCATTTGTCCCCATTCATCCAGTTCACCCATAATTGATTTCCTCCCATGACCTATGTTGATTGAGACTTGTGAGATTGAAGATCTTTTTGCCCATCTTGACCCTTGTGCATGATAGACTCCACGTTTTTTTGTGTCTCTGACTATGAAGTATGTGGCTTGGAAGTTCACCGGATGGTTTTCCTTTAGTCCTCAAAACAAGTGCTCCACCCAACAGTGCCTTTAGACTCTAAAGCATTGGAATGCATAAATGTTATATCTAAATGATGCAAAGTATGGATGCTATAGATTAGTTAGTGGCCAAAGGATGAGCACTCATCCATCGTATGATGTAAATGATGCAAAGTATGGATGCTATAGATTAGTTAGTGGCCAAAGGATGAGCACTCATCCATCGTATGATGTAAGGCTCATTTTTCCCCACAAGGGCAACAGGGTGAGGCAAACTTGTCGGGGCTATGGATGCTTGTTGGCAGCGGGGCTAAGCCTTAGTCATTTCCAGGAGCCTAAAAGGCTTTTCAGGGCACTTGCCTTTGGAGGCTGGCTACTATCTTATGTTAAAGTTAAAAGTTGTTTGAAAAGTCAATGGTCAAAGGATGAGCACTCATTCATGGTATAATGTTCGACTCATTTGCCTCTATAGGGCAACAGGGTGAGACTAACCTGCAAGGGTTATGTCTTTGTCATTTTCTAGAAGCCCAGAAGGCTTTCTAGGCAACTTGCCTTTGGAGGTTGACTAGCGTTCCAAATTGTTAAATCTGCTATATGGAAACTTGCTAGAGCTTGAAGGAAACACACCCAAGTACTTTATCCATTTGTGAGACACCACCATTCCCTATTGCTATCTGTCCTGCACATGTCATTTTGGTTGTGTATTTGTCATCATTCAGAGAGATCACATGATCAAAATAAACTAGAGGTCATCACCCTTTACATAGCCTTGTTTTCCATCCTCACCCAACAGTAGCAAATTGCTTAAACTTTGTGATTATGGAATATACAAGAGACTTCCAGATGATTCAATGATTCTTCAAAGACACAGGTATATCTTATTTGTTGATATTATTCTTATTGTCACCATGAATTTGAATGGCATAATTTAAGTTGGGATTTTATATATATCTTGGAGTAGTTCTTACCTTGGATGCATGCAAATTCAGCTTAGTTCAATATCTCACCTTCAGTTTGGGTATTTTGACTTGGTCAACTTAGTTGACCAAGGCAAACACAGTTCTCAAGGCAGTGACTAAAAATTTGACAGTGCTAATATTTGCTCCAGACATACCCAGGACCAATACTGCGGTTTCAGTTTTTCAGAGTTTGGCCTTAGATTGCATGATCAGTGATTATTATCACTTTATTATTGGTCAGATTATATTATTATTTGCAGTTATTATGGTTCTCCTAGGGCGCCTCAGTGCTCCAGGGGGTATGAGTAGTCACTATTACCATTCTATTATGTCTCCAGATACTCTTGTGCAGTCAGTTTGCCCCAATTCTCATCTTGAAAGAAGATATGATGATTTTTATGATTTTCAGAGGATGTACCATTAAAAAATGAACTAGGAAATCATTGAAAAAATCGATTTGGATTGTGTGGTCAAGGAAATGGCAAGGAAATTTATCCAAATGATTTATTATGGCTCTCTGGACACTTCACCAATTTCAGTCAACAGTATGTTCGAGATTATTTATTTGGCTCATCTAGTGAGTACGTCCCCCATGGGGCACCCGTCACCTTGGCTATGTTATGTATAACATTGTTATATCGTATGTTATGATTTTGTTAGGGCCCTAGGGAGAATTGAGCCCCTAAGGTGACCCCCTTGCTGTATTATCATGTTATATCTTATGTTATGATGTATTTTGACTTAGACAAGGCATCATTGGGCAAAAAATGCACCCCCCTTGATCTAGTCAAGTTGATCCTTGTAAAAATGATCTCCACCGTTGATGATGTTTTAATATCAACCGTTGGATGAAAAAGTAAGTTAGGGTTTGTGTCTCTCAAAATATATATAAAGAAGAGACCCCCCCCATTGTAAATCATGAGCTCTGGCATTGGAACTTCTGAATAAAGAGATTTTTCTGGGATTCAATACTTGTGTATCTGCAGATGAATGAATGTGATGATGATTGAAATTGTTTCTCTCTTGCACTGAGTTATTTCGGCATAGCTTTCTTGTACCTCTTAGATCCATTTTGATTTGCAGGCAAAAAAGGCGATTTGGAGAGGGGCTGCATTGGTGAAGCTTCACCCTGACATCAAGCTTCAAATTGGGTTTCGATAGGGAGTGATTATTTCTTTATGACTCTTCGCTTCTTGATTATTAGCTTCTATTTTGCAGATCTCTATTTGCTTGTCATTACTTATTGGTTTTCCCTTCGTGTGGCAGGTAGAGAGGACGCTAGGGTCATTGAGCAAAACGTTTTCATCAAGATCTTGTCCGGATTTCTCATTTGATCTATGAGGAAGCAATCCTCATCATCCAGGAAGGTATCTACAAATTCCAGTTAATTTTCTCACCTTCTTTTTCTCTGTTTTAATTTTTCATGTATTGCCCCATCAACTAATTTCACTAAAAACCCTCCTGTAGTAAGTAGGAAAAATCATTGGAGCATTATGCACTAAGAAATTTAAAATTTGGCGATCTGGGTTTTGATGACTATCATCCAAAACCTAGTCTCCGTCTTAGGCTTCACCTTTGGACTTCATTTGCCCTCTCATTTGTGGCACTGATGCCCTAGGAAAATCGCCCTCCCTTCATTGTTAGTGATTTTTTGGGTATGTTTTGTTCCAGTTTTGCTAGGATTTCCAACACTGTTATATCTTATATCCAGGCAACTAATTTAGTGTGTTAAAATTCCTAATTCCCCAATCAAATCCTACCTAGGGTATTCCCCTAATTTCACATATAAATCCCACAGGGTTCCAAGTTTGATCATTTGAATCAACGCACAAATCCTAGATCTGGTAATTAAATCCATAAGTCACTAAGTCATTTGACTTGAGTAGCATTCCAAACGTTTGTAACCACCCTTTACTCAGGTATTCCTTAAATCATGGCTTTATCCTTAAATCTAGGGTTTATAGCTTTAACCTTACGTACTCTATGCCTTTAGTTTGATCTGGTGATTTAGATTTAAGTCTTTCCTTCTAGGATAGGTGTGGGTCTTCCCCTTTGTCACTTGGGCTTTAGTGGTGTAAAGCGAAGGATATCTCAACCGATGTGACAATCATCCATCATTTGGGAGTTAGGGTCTTCGTAGTTCTTGGCTTTAGTTTACTTTCCCCTTTGCCATCCTGTATAGGATCACTCTACGGGTTAACTACAAGATCCGTGATAACATGAATAAAAAGGGAGATTACAAGCATAAAGATTTAGATTTAAGTCTTTCCTTCTAGGATAGGTGTGGGTCTTCCCCTTTGTCACTTGGGCTTTAGTGGTGTAAAGCGAAGGATATCTCAACCGATGTGACAATCATCCATCATTTGGGAGTTAGGGTCTTCGTAGTTCTTGGCTTTAGTTTACTTTCCCCTTTGCCATCCTGTATAGGATCACTCTACGGGTTAACTACAAGATCCGTGATAACATGAATAAAAAGGGAGATTACAAGCATAAAGA
>LPNX010648168.1:80462-106853 GCA_001517045.1 Pseudotsuga menziesii
CTTCTCCTCTTATCAATGTTACCATTGTGATAAGACACATTGCAAGAAATCGTCCAGCAAGAAAAGAAGAATATAAGAGGAGGAATGACAAAAGACATCATGCTCATTTAGCCGAAGAAGAAGAAGAACCTCCCAAGAAGTTAACAAAGGAAGAAATTGAAGAATATATTTTATTCTCTGCTCTCTTTGGGTCCGTGACACCTGGAAATGACACATGGCTAATTGATAGTGGTGCTTCAAAGCACATGACAGGTCAGAAGAAGTTTCTCTCCGGTCTTGAAGAAAAGGACTCCCCTCAAAAAGTTTCACCAGGAGATGACTATCAATATCCCATTAAGGGAATAGGAGAAGCCACATACAAGCTTGATTCAAGAACCCCGATGAAGATGAAGGATGTGCTATATGTGCCAGGCTTGAAGAAGAACTTACTTTCTATTTCAGCCTTATTTTAGAAAGGATTCAGGGTTGCCTTTATAGATGGTGAAGTTCTTATGTGGCCTAGAGGAAAACCTCTAGAAGATGCATCTGTCATTGGGACAGAAGAAGGTGGCCTGCATAAACTAAAAGGTCACTCAGAAGCAACCTTGATTCATTATACTACAAGTCCATATGAACTATGGCATAGAAGGCTTGCTCACATAAACTACAAAGCCTTGCCACATGTGAGCAAGGTAGTAACAGGTTTTCCAGATCTAAACATTGATCATGAAGGAGTATGTAAAGGATGTGCGAATGTAAAGAACACAAAGAATCCATTTTCGAAGAGCGACACCAAGACAAAAGGAATATTGGAACTTGTTCACTCAGATGTATGCGGTTCAATGCCCTCAACATCTTTAAGTGGGTATGTATATTATGTAACATTCATTGATGATTACTCTCGTAAGACTTGGGTTAAGTTTTTAAAATCAAAAGATGAAGTGTTTGGAAAGTTCAAGGAATTCAAAGCCTTAGTAGAGAATCTTTCAGAAAGAAAGATCAAGACACTAGTAGATGTGTTGCTACCAAATCTAGATGATATGGATTTGGATTGAACCTTTTGTTTTTTGCAAGGGATTCTTTGTGCAACTTCCTCTATCTTGATGTATCTTCTTCTCTCTTCTTTTGATACATTAGGGAAAATTTCAATCCCAATGGCACCTTTATTATCATCTCCATCCATTACCCCACAAAGATGCCTCCTCATATGAACCAGTATAAGTTTTTCCTCTAGGAAACATGCATGCATAAAAATTTAGTGATTCCACCACCTTTCCGACCCTTAAGTTTTGTCACAAATTGCCACAAGTGTGTTGAAGTTTTGCTAGCTTCATTGCCACCTTCAAGTTCCTCCTCCCCTTCAAAACCTTCCTCATCTCCATATGTTGGGTCCGACTCCTCATCTCCCCTCTCATTCCTATTCCTAGACCCCACCAACACCATGAGAGCCACAAATGGAAGTAGAAACCAAAAGAACAACATTTTTCTCAAGTCTTAATGAACAACCTACAATAGAATAAAGAAGAAGAAAGAATGGGAATGGGATAGGAGAAGAGGAAAGATCCATCGACAAAAACACATATATATACAAAAAAACTACAAAATATGGACATTGTGATTAGGTTTACTTCTTTAGCTCTCCAATAATTTGTAGAAGTAGATGGAAGCCTTTGTTGTCTCCTCTAAGATCAAACAACACATCTATATACAAAAAAATATAAAAAATGGACATTGCTATTAGGTTTATTTCTTTAGCTCTCCAAGTATTTGTAGAAGTAGATGGAAGCCTTTGTTGTCTCCTCTAAGATCCCACAAGTCACCTTCAAGCTCCCACAAATCTCCTCCAAGCTCAAGCCTCTCCATTCCAAGCTCAAGCACACAAACATGAATGGAATGAGAGAAATGGTGAAGGAGAAGAGTTTTTATTTCTTCCTCACTTTGTCTAAATCCTAAAAAGCATAAGGGGTCTGTTATCACATACATTGTAGCAGGAGATACCATGATGCAACAGACTATAGTTTTTTCCAGTCAGTGCCAGTCTTGGATGTGTAGCCTGTGTCACCGGATTGTCTTCCTTTAGTTCTCGAAGCAAGTTGTCACTTCAATCATTACAAACATTTGTATGAATGATCTATATGTGAAATGCTAGCCAAAAGGCTAATGAAATGAAATGCAAATACCCATGATGAAAGCTACGAATAGTTGTGCTTTTCAGCGCATGTGAAATCGTAAGAGGGTTACAAATGAAATTAAGAGCCAAAAAAAAGCAGTGGTTAAATAAATGTTAAATCCAAAAACTGCTGGCCATGTTTTGTAATGACAAATTCCTCACAGAGCCCACGGGTTTGGATGTGAGATGGAGTAAGGGACAACTAATTCTAAGTGTCCCCTAGGATCTTCTATACTACAGTTGCTTGTGCACTTATCGCAAGGATCCTATAAAAGATCCTCACAAAACATAAATCAGGCTTGGATGTGAGTCAAAGGAAACTTGTTAGAGTCTCCTAGAAACCTTCTAAGCACTATACCCATGTGTGAGACACCCCCATTCCCTATTGTCCTCTATTCGTCATATGTCTAAGTGGATTCCTTGGTTCCTTGTTCTTTGAAAGATCACTATGTCTAGGTCAATAAATTGAACCCCCTTAACTTAGCCTTGTTTTGTCCACCTCACCCATCGTAGTGGTTTGTCTAAGTTTGTAAGTGAGCATGTATAAAGGACTTCATTAAAGATCATTTATCTACTCTAACACAAGTCTTATCTTTATTGGATTTATTGATTTATCACCATTATCATCTTACTATTGTTATAGTTGGATAACAATATGAATAAGGGAGTATCTTTTACCCCTTATGCACATTGGTTTGATAAGATCTCAATTTAGTCATTAGTTTGGGTCATTTTTGACTTGGTCAACCCAGTTTGACTTGGTCAACACAAGTCCTGAGACAGATATGGCTACAGTGGTTTGAGATTGTGCATTTCACACTTATGTATCTCCAATACACCATTCTAGTCTTGGTTCGATGATTGTTGGTCATTATTCATTGTGATTATGAATTATTATTATTTTAATGACCATGTTTTTATTATGGGACATGGTGTTGGCTTCCAGATGCTTATTTAGATGGATCCATGGTGTATTTGTAGTCATTATTAGTGGATTTGAAATCTTTCATTCCATTGGCATACTTAATTTATGATTTTGGGCAAGGGAAGTGAAGTTATGAGCAATTTTATCTTCTGACATAGATTATCAACATTTTTATTCTTTAAAAATGGACCATGGCTACCTCAAGGAAATTGATTTGGCTAATTCGTGGTTAGGAAATGAAGTGGGATCATTTATTATGATGTATTATGGCTCTATGGATCATTCTTCATCATTATTTGTTGGTTCGCGGTCCACATTTATTTTTTGGGCTCATTTAGGGAGGACGATCCCATGAGGGCGACTTCCTTGTTAGCGACTTTATGTATCTTATGTTTTATCTATGTAAAAGTGGAAAGTGAATTCCCTAGGGAAGAATTGAACCCCTTAGGTGACATATTACATCTTGTTATATCTTTTGATTGTACTGTTATCACAATTCTTGTAGTTGCCCCTTGAGGCGATCCTATCCAGGATGCTAGAGGGGAAGGCAACTAAATTTGTGACCTACGAGAGTAAAGACCTCTGAAATAGTTTAGTTGTCACACCATTCAAGGCTACCAACACTTTAGACAAAGCTAATAGCTAAGCCAAGGGGGCGTCCCTAGTCAACCAAATAGGTCAACCTATGATCAAGACAACCTTGTAAACAAGAAATTAAGTGGATTGGTGAAGGTATCTTGATGGATACTCTTAAATATAATGTTTAATTAGAGTTTGGATTTGGATCTAAGAGGTAAAGTGTGCCTATGTAAAAAGCCCCAATTTGCCCTAGTTAGGGTTTGACCAAAGATTCAAATGTAAGGACAAAAAGGTAAAATTGGATTAATTAAGCACTTAATTTAATAGCTAGATGATAGATGTGGTAAGTAAATATGATTATAGCAGTAACCAGATTAAGGTGTAAGCCAAATGGACAATTACCTCAAGGAGGGTGAATTTCCTGGACCCTAAGAGAGACCAGTGCTTTGGATAGGCGAATGAAGTCCGATTAACTTGAAATTTGGTCCTTAGAGGTTTTAAGTTATTTCCAACATGGGTTTTAAATATTAAAGATGGAAGCAACCTAGAACTAGGTGGATCTAAAAACTAGGGTTTTAAATGAGGGCTTTTTAATTTTATTATTATGCCCGAGAATGGAAATACTGAAAAATAAAGTATAGAAGAGATTTGACTTACATGGAAATGAGAGATGCCATGAGATGTTTTCCTTTATCTAACATTGTCAACTTGGAAGCTTGATTTTAATTACTGTTGAAGATCCAATTAACCCAGTGTGCCCTCCTGCCAAAGAGAAACCAAACACAATAAGAATTAACTAAAATTGTGTTTAAATTTAAATCCAGCAAGAAAGAAATGCATGCAAGAGAAATCAAAGGATTCGCAAATAAAATGCTAAGCAAGATTGACAAGCAAAACCCCTTGAAATGATTTGAAGAGAGAGAGAGAGAGTCACCCCGCTAAGTCGCCCTCCAACAAATGCGCCCCCCTGCAAGTGAGATCAACACCAAAGATATGCTGAAAAATAAAATCTAACATCCAGTGCCCAAAGAGACTCAGAAACATAAGAGTCACAAACTTCTCATAGATTTCACAAGTATGCCAAAAGATCTTCTATTATTATTTCCAATACAAGAGCCAAAGTCCCCATGGAATACAGTGAGGGGATCACCTCTCTTAACTAGATTGAGAGCGTGTCCACATTCTAACTCAATCAAACGATTGAGATTATAACATCATCAACAATGGAGATTACATTTTACATCACGTACATGGATCACTCAAAAGAGGGGGCACACTTTTGCCCAAGGAATCCTTAGGGAGGCACAATACATGATAATGATAAGATATAACAATGTGGTACATAGAAAGGGTGGGTCGCCTTAGGGGTCTAAAGTCTCCTTAGGCGCCCCAATATAATAACATAAGGATATAACATGGCGATACATCCATAACCAATGTGAGGGATGCCCCCAAAGGGGGCATCCTCTCTAGATAAGCCAATAAAATAAATGTGAGCTCCATGCTAAAGAATACTAATGAAGAGTGATCCATAAAGCCAATATACATCATAATAATCCATCACATGCCATTTCCTAGCCTTAGAATGACCAAATCGATTTTCTACAGGTAGCCTTAGTTCATTTTTCATGTATAAAAACACTAATAATCACTGCAGGGAAATACAACTGGCAATATCATCATTTCTTTTTCCCAAACTCATGATATGAATATGGAAATGGAATCAGAGATGCCAAATCTACTAATGATGGTTACAAATGCATTATGAATCCATCTGAATATGCCTCTGGAAGCTTAAAACCATTTACAATAATAAAAATATGGTCATAGTAAATAATAATAAACCATAAAAATGCCGATCATGACCAATAATCATCAAAGTGAGTATGGATATGGTATACTGGATGCATATAGGTGACAAACAACCAATATCGAACCACTGTAGCCAAATCTGCTCTGGGACTTGTGTTGACCAGGTCAAACTAGGTTTGACCAAGTCAAAATAACCAAAATAAAGCGTGAATTGTAACTTGATCAATCCAATGTGCATGAGGGATGAAAGATAACTCTCTTATTCTTATTATTATCCAACGTGAACAATAGCAACATGATACTGGTGATAAATCAATTGAATCCATAAAAATATGACTTGCAATTAGAGTAGAGTCTAGACAAATGATATCACATGAAGTCCTTTAAACATGCTCACTTGCAAACTTAGTCTAACAACTAATGATGGGCGAGGGGAATGAAACTAGGCTAAGATGAGGGAATGACTTGTTAACCTTGACATAATAATATTTCAGACCTGTAGGGGAAATAGGTATCCACTTGGATATGTGCAGGACATATAACAGTAGGGAAGGGTGGTGTCTCAAAAATGGAATAAGTTGAGTGAGAAGTGTCCATTCAACTCTAAAAAGTGTCTACAAAGCTCACATCCAAGCTTGAGTCAGGCTTCGTGAGGATCTTTTCTAGGACCCTTGCAGTGAGTACACAAGAAATTGTAGTATAGAGATCCTAGGGTACACTTAGAGTTAGCTGTCCCTTACTCCATCTCACATCAAAACCCGTGGGATCCGTGAGGAAATAATTTCATTAAATTTCAAATAAATTATGGCCAACAATCATTAGATATAGCATTTGTTCCACATCTGCTTTTTGGCCTTTAACATTTCGTTTCATAGCCCATTTATATGTGCTTAAAAGAACAATTATTTGCAGTGTTACTGTTGTCAGATATATAGCAGCTGGGCTACCTTTGTATTTGAGCAGTACTGATCAGTTCCTTGAGCCAACCCTTTACTATGAGATCAATAGATAATGAGCCTCATCTTTAGGGAGTGATCAATTGCTACTTTGTGCATTGAATCTTTCTCTGTGGATGTTGTATGTAGCTTATCTTTTTCATCGGTGAACAATTTTGACTTTGGTAGATTGATTTTGCAGGTGGAGAAGAGGGGGCGCACTTCCTCACTTGGGCGTTTTTTCTTCGTTGCATGCTGGATCTAGCTCAAAATTGTAACTAAGTGGAAGGAACATCGACATCTAAGGCAGCCGCAAGTATTCTCAGGTACAATCTGCAAGGTATGTATTGTGTTTCATTATTTTCATCCAATTGTCAAACAAGCCCTCTTTCTTAAAACCCTCGTTTCGTAGATCTGATAGATCCGGTGAGTTTTTGATGACGACCATCAAAACCCACTTGGAGATTAATGAATAAAATCTAGATCTCATGTTTCATGTTAATTTGACTCCATTTTCCTTGGGATCTAGCACTAGTCACTCTAGGTGGGGGCGCCCTTATTGGATGGGTGGCCATTCCTTAAGATCTGTCAGATGGGTATGCTTGGGCCCGCCTCAAAATCATAGATCCAATCTTCAAGCACCTTGATTTAGTCATCTCATACCTTGATCGGTTCTTTTGGGTCTACTTTGTCCACTTATGCAAAAACCCTAGGTGGGCCCCTTTAGGGTTTTCTTTCATTTGGCTAGATCTCCCTATATCTACTTCCTTTAACTATCTGTGGTACAATCTCAATTAAGTTGGGCTATTTCTTATCTCTGCTAACCCTCCTCAACTTGGCCCTAATCTCCATACCACTCTAATTTGATAGATCTAGTCTTATCCACTCATTCTCTCTCCTCCTTTATACATTGTTAAACCCTAGGAGTGTCTTGAGTAGGTGCGCTAGCCTCTTAGGCTAGTAGGGTCTCCCCCTTGGTCTTTCTCCTGATTGATATAAAGTGACGAGCTCATCTGGTGTGACAACTACCCTTTATCTGTAATGGACGAGGCCCTTGCGGTGTCACCGGTTAGTTACCTCACCTCTACCATCTTGGATGGGATCCTTTTAGTGGGTAGCTACACTCTGTGTGATAACATCTTTTGGCGTCGTTGCCGGGGAGGTAGAGGCTTACCTTTGGTGTCTGCGAGTAGCATTTCACTCTTATCTTCCGAAACATATCACATCCGGATTAAGTTAAGTGAATGATTTCCCTTTTGCCTAATTCTACATTCACTTGTCTCTTTCTTGCATCATACTTCCCCAACGAGATATCTTTCAGCGAGTTCATATAGTATCTCACCAGGTGACTCCACAACGCAACTCCATTGAGAAGCGAACCCATCCCACAAACCATAATGAATTCAGACGTATTTCTTCGATCCATTGAAGAATTAAATAAAACTATAACTAAGCTTAAAGGAGGAAAGGAAATAGATGGAGATCAAATTCTTGGTATAATTATGGGTATGAGCCTAACTATCACGATCCTTATCATTCCCACCAGTTTCCTCATCCCTGTAATGAAGTATCCCAGATAAATTATATTGAACCGATTAGATAGCATCAAACCTGTTATAACTAGATCTTGTTCTTAGTTTATTTGTTCTTTTTGTCATAATTTTCAACCGTTGGTTTAAAATGATTTTACATTTTATGTTGATTTTAAGAATTTTGGACAATCAATAATTTTGGTTGGATTTAATGCTTTTAATGGTTGAATTATTTCATTATTTTAGTTTTAAGGTTTGTCTTTTGGGCTTATTAGTTAATATATACATCTTTAAGCTTTCAAAAACTTATAATAAAAGTTTATTCCAAGTTTTGATTTATAATCTAACTCTCATTTTTGAGTCTTTTGTCAAATATTTTCATGAGGAGATTCTTGTAGCAGCTCTGTTTTTCCTGTTTTTGTCATTGTCATTGGGAGCAGATTACGAGGAGATGGAAACGAATTCAGGAAAACCAAAAGAGGTTTTTGTCCACAACAGACTCATTCACAAAAACCCCTCTCAGTTTTGCAACAACTGTTATCATTTGAGAGATTTGAATTCATCTTTGTGGCCTATTTTTAGGGTTTGAATTATTTAATAATTTCCTGTTTTAGTCACAAATTTGTAGCACGTATTCCGATCAATTGAAGAGGAATTTTGAAAAACCAAGAGAGGTTTTTGTTCATAACATACTAATTTAAAAAAACCTCTCTTAGTTTTTACATAGGTGTCCTGGATCGAGAGATATGAAGGCGCCTTTGAGACCCAAATTTTCAGAAATTCGCCAAATTTCCCCAAATCCGATTTGTTATTTTTGGGTTAATTGTCTTTAAAGATTTTGAGTTATCATGTAACTAACTGATGTAATTGTTTCAAATTTCGACCTAGAAGGTAGTTATGGAACTACTTTACTTTTGTAATGATAAAAGGAAGACAAACATACAGTTTTTTTTGGGGGGGGGGGTTTCACTCAAGGAGAGGATTTTGGAGCTTTGATTTCTCAAGCTAGCATTTATAACTCTTATGTAAGTGGATGACTGTTATTGATTATATATAAACTGATAAGCCCTTTTACCTGTCATGTTTTTTCATTTCTGATCTGGTTGATTGCTCAGTCTACAATTTCATTTCTTGTTTAAAGGTTTATTCATGTAAATGCTTGTAGCCTGTGGGTGGAGTTAGTATTTCATGTGTAATGTTTATGGCTTATTGGGATGTGTTTGATCCCAAGTTTATCTAACTTGCATGATTCAGTTCTGTATTAGCTTGTGGATGTTATTTCCTCCTTGCTGATGAAGTTTTTTAAATCAAAACCCTAAAAACCTATTTTACTTAATTTTATTTTATGAGATTGTGTTGGCTTGTTCTTTAGTAGTCTAAGAACAATTTCTGGCACTAACATCTTTGCCGCCATTGCCGAGGACGAAGCTGAAGTATATCTTCCCTGGGATATCATTATTCATTTGATTTTGAGAGGTGAACAAAGTCAGAAAATCTTTTAAACTACAATTTTTCACCTGCGACTCCACGATTAAATATTCCACTGCAAGGAGAATTTTGTTGACAAAAAAATGAAGAAGCCAAATGGAAAGACTGGGGATCAGCTTGTTACTTTACTCCATGAGGTTTTGTGCTTATTCATCAGTTCTTTCATGTCTTTCCCATTGCATGTCAAAATAATTATTTTTTGTTTTTGTCTATTCCGATGATCATAAACGTTCAAGTACATATCCCTCTTTGGAAGAAGAAAATTTGTATTCTTCTTGTTTTATTGATGTTGATCCTATTCCTTCATTTGAAATACATGTGCAGCATGATATACATATACCCATATCTCTTCAAGCTGATTATTCTGGTAATCTTGTAGAGAATAAAGCTAATTTATTACCTTCTACCATCACTGCTGAAACTTGCGAACATCTTGTTGAACTTCATTTTCAACTCACAGATTTTCAGTCTAGACTCAAACAGAAGATGTTTAAACCTCTTAGGCTGCCATTTCTCTTACATCCTTACCCTTCCTACTTTGTTGAATATCTTCCCCATTTTACTGGAAAAGACCATATTACAGCAAAGAAGCATTTAAAATCTTTTCATAATTTCATTGATAATTTTGAAATCATGCATGCGGATGTTGTCATGAGGTTATTTTTGAAATCCTTTGCTGGAGATGCTGGGTTTTGGTTTCGAAATTTAAAAGCTGATTCAATTGGATCGTGGGAAGAGTTACATGATGTCTTTTTGAAGTATTGGGGTAAGAATAAATCTTATGATCAATTTCTTTCTGAATTTTATAGTTTGAAAAGAGAAAATGATGAGCCAATTACTAAATTTAATTGGAGGTTTCAAAGTTTTTATATTAGTATGCCTCTAGAGATCAGACCTTCGGAAAAACTTGCTATGGTATATTATGTTATGGCTCAACATTCAGATCTTGTCTTTTTCCTGTTAGAAAGGAAATCGTCATCTTTAAGACAATTGTTTGAGGATGCAAAAGGAGTGGAGGAGAACATCCAAGCTTGCAAAATGCTTTGAGATCAGGCTCATGTTGAAGATATACAAGTTTATGAACAGGAAGAAGAACGTAGGTGTCATTCAGATTTAAGACAGTTTTCTTCATCATTTTTAGATTTTCATATGAACAAGGATATAAATGACGCTTGTGTTGATTATTCATATCAGTTTGCTGAATTTTTCGATGATAATATACTTTCAGTGGATTATAGTAGAAATTTCTTAGTTCCACCACCTTTTTCCCTTGTGGCCTCGGCACAACCTCCCATACTTGGTTTTTCATGATGGAGTCATACTCCTCAACCATAGCTTCCTACCACACATCATGTTGTGCAGCCTCCCCGAAGCTGGAAGGTTCAAAGTTAATCAACGCTGTCATCAATGCCATATAACTAAGCCTCTCTGGTGGTACACTCCGTTTAAAAGATGTTTGTGGAGGATCTACTTGCTTGGAATCCTGCACTATGGATCTAAACCACTTAGGCCTTGGCCTAGTGTCAACCTGCTGGATATCCATCTCCTGCTGCAGCTCATCCTTCAAGTCAATGACTGAAGGATCTTGTCTACCTGACTCCCTCTAACCATTAGAACATGTGCTCTGTGTCCGTACCTGTACTTGTACATTTGGTTCCTCCAACTTGACTCCTGACTCCTGTGCTGGCTGCTGCTCTGCTGGTAAGTCCAGAGATCTCCGCAAGGCCCTGTCGTCATCGAACTGGACATCCTTGCTCACAATGGTCCTCCTACGAGCAGGAATGTCAACTCTATATGCCTTCAAAATCTCGTTGTAACCAACAAGTAACCCCTTCTCTCCAGAAGGGTCCAGCTTCTTCTTATTGTTAGCATGAACATGACAATAGTAGACACTACCAAATATGCAAATGTGACTCACATCTAGCCTAATGCCTGTGAAGACCTCCTCTAGTGTCTTCCTCCCAAAGGCTGTGTGGGGACACCTATTTTGAATGTATACTGCAGTCTTGTATGCCTCGGCCCAGAGGAATAGTGGTAATCCCTGATCAAATAGCGTGGCCTTGGTTGCTCCAACCATAGTCCTGTTTTTCCACTCTGCAACTCCATTCTGCTGTGGGGTATGGGGCACAATGTGCTCCTTCTTGATCCCCTCAACCGAACAATACTCCATGAACTCATTGGAAGTGTACTCACCCCCGTTGTCTGTCCTCAACACTCGAATCTTCTTCTCCACAAGAGTCTTGAACTTTTGGAACCTCTCAAAGACCTTTGACTTGGCCTTCAGGAAATAGATCCAGTTTTTCTTGGAATAGTCATCAATGAAGGTTACGTAGTAACTATAACTACTGAATGAATGGACACTCATAGGTTTGCATACATCCGAATGCACCAAGTCCAAGGGCTCCTTAGACTTGTGCTCACTCTGTGGGAAAGGCTTCTTGATGTTCTTCCCCAAAGCACAACCCTTGCAGTGGTTATGCTTTTCCTCCTGTACCTGAGGAACTCCAATGACTGCCTGTCTCAAATGCTTCGGTGCTCCATGGTGTAAGTGTGCTATCCTCCTATGCCACAACTCACCCTGACTGCTGACTAGAGCCTTTGCAGGCTCAAAGTGTAATCCGTACACTTTCCCGCTCCTTCTGCCAATCACTCGATCCAAGCTCCTATCTGACCCCTTGGGCCTGATATACACTCTATGGTCACGAAACCTCATTTGATATCCCTTGTCCTCCAGAGTTGAGACTGATATAAGGTTCTTGGTCAGTCCTGGAACATATAACACATCAACAAAACTGAGGGGTTTGCCAGACGACTCCTCAAATGAAATAGTGCCAACTCCCTGCGCTTGATACCGCGCATCATCACCCAGCTCAACGTAGATCCCTGTTCCACCCTCCTGCAAGTCTTTGAAGAATCTCTTCTGTTCAGTCATGTGACTAGATGCTCCACTGTTAATGTACCATATGCTGTTCCTTGTGGTGCTTGCCATGCAAGCTATCAAACAAAACTCCTCATCGAAGTTCCTGTTGAACTCATCCACCTCTACAGATCCAACCATCTGAGTGTTACTCTTCTTCTTCCTGTCTTGGCACTGGGAGGCAAAGTGTCCTTGCTTGTGGCAAATAAAACACTTGACCTTTGACACGTCAAGGTTCTTCTTACCATCCTTTATCCTGTTTGCCTTCCCCTTGCTCTTCCCTGTAAGGGCTAGAGCCTCCTCATCCACAATCTATGGGGCACTGCTGGATGAGCCTGATCCTTGACCCATGCGAGTCTCCTCCTACACAAAGTCATCCCATAGTCTCTTCCAATCAGAGAGCTTCTCCCTAGCCACAACACTTAAGACAAAGGTGTCCCATGGCTTGGAGAAGCCATTGAGGGCTATCCAAACTAGCTCCTCATCATCAGTTTTAGAGCCAACAACTCCAAGCTCATCCCTGATCTATGTGAGCCTCGTGAGATAAGGCACCACTCCTTCTCCCTTGGTCATCTTGGTGTTGCACATCCTCTCTTGCAACACCATCCTTTGGTTCTCGTTCTTGCTCTGGTACAGACTTTTCAAAGCCTTCCACATCTCCAATGCGGTCTTCTTACCAGAAAGGTGAGGGACTATATGGTCCTTCATTCCATCCATGATAATCAGCATGGCTCTGGAATCAATCTTCTTCTAGGCTATCAGATCTGCCGGATCTGTGGGTGCAACTTTTGTGGAGTCAATGTGCTCCTCAACATCACTGACGTCCAGGATCCTTGTGATCCTCTCTTTCCATGTAGGAAAGTTTTGAGCACCCTGGAGTCTATTTTCAACTCTCAACTTCATGGCCATAGTGAAGTGTACCTGTTAAACCTTAGATCTGGAAGTCTAGGTTTGTGTCTTCCTATAGATTTGCCCCTGATCTATCACTGCTTCTGCAAATCTCTTAGCTTTAGCTCACCAAAGATCTGATACCATGTAAATTTTCCTTTAATATTCAACTAAGGCTAGACAGTGCATGCAAAATATCAACTGATAACCACACATGAATATCTTTTACAGTATGCAGCGGAATATAAAACTGAGAAATAAATCACAACATCACATCACAATATTGACACTATTATTTTGGGTATGGAAACCCCCGGAAAAACCCAAGATGGGAAAATCGGTGTAGTAGTCAGATATAGATTTATCATTTTATTATGAGAAAATATGGAACTTTTACAATCACTGCAAATTCACCCAAACCTAGCGAATGCAGTACCCGGCAGAATCACTGGGAAAATCTCGGCTAAACCTCAACACCCTCTTGTGTGAGTGTACGTCCCAGCTCTACGAAGCTCGATAATCTTGTTGCTCGCTCCTTCGTCTTCTCAGCTAAATCCTCTGTCTGACTTTCTCTCCTTGTCTGTATCCTGTCTCTGTCGGAATACAAGTGTGTTCTCTCCACCAATTGATCTCTCTTTTATAACTTTAGGTAAAGCAAAAACCCTAATTTCACTTTCACTTTAACTAGTGGTAAAGCAAAAACCTAATTTCACTTTCACTTTAACTAGTGGTTCACTAAAGTTAATTTAGATCACTTTAATTTATTTTCCAAAGTAAACTTAGGAAAAGTAAATTAAATACAACTGGTTTCCTATTTTAAGTCTTTTGCATGCAAGAACACATGCATGCAGGAAGACCTTCCTTGTTGCTACTAGTTTAACAAGATCTACTTCCTTAAACTATCTGTGGTACAATCTCAATCAAGTTGGGCTATTTCCTATCTTTGCTAAGCCTCCCCAATTTGGCCCTAATCTCGATACCACTCTAATTCGATAGATCTAGTCTTATCCACTCATTATCTCTCCTTCTTTATACTTTGTTAAACCCTAGGAGTGTCTTGAGTAGGTGCGCTAGTCTCTTAGGCTAGTAGGGTCTCCCCCTTGGTCTTTCTCTAGATTGATCTAAAGTGACAAGAGGCAGTCCGGTGTGACAACTACCCTTTATCCGTAGCGGACGAGGCCCTTGCGGTGTCACCGGTTAGCTACCTCACCTCTATCGTTCCGGATGGGATACTTTTAGTGGGTAGCTACACTTTGTGTGATAACAGTTACCATGGGTTGACATTTCAAAATATGTAGCAATGAGTCACAAAAATGCATGTAATGATGGTAGTACAACTTGCTTTAAGTCTAGCTGACACAACTCGAGCAACTAGCCAACCTTAGCTCATGTCACAACACCAGTGGGTACTCTTGGCCCAGAAGTGAATCATGGGGTCAGTTGGTGGAAGTCATTCACAAGCTGGACCAAACATCATGGGAAACCGACCAAAAGGGTCAAGGATTTAGACTCCCAACTTACCTAGGCTCAATACCCAACACTAGCAGGCTCTCTTGGCCCAGAAGGGTCAAGGCTTCGGTAAGTTCTGTCCCACAACTCAGAGTCGAGACACATATCAACTTGGGGTCTATCCTACATAGAGATCCAAGTGGGTGAAGGTATTCAATTGCACAAGTCAAGGTCCAAGTCAAGGGTCAATCACAACATTTAAGATATAGAAGGGTGGAGGAAAGTGAAGAGGTGATGCCAACATAGAAAGGTAAGACTAAAGTCTATATAAGGTAGGCAATACTAGTGAACATACAAAAAGGTCTTTAACATTTGAGATCACATATCCACTTCCTTATGACAAGTCCATCAATGCAATACTTAATCACCAATACCCATTACCATGTCAAGTTAGAGCTAATAAGATAAGTAAGACAATTTGATAACATCCAAATACTCATATACCTGTCAGTCCATATTCTTGACTCTGACTCCAACTGCATAGGCAAAGGAATATACCAACTACCTACTATGTGAATTGAACTATTGCTACAATCCATCCATCTCAATAGATCACTGAAGGCTAAGTCTTGTCATGGGGTGCAACTATGGATCAAAATAAATGGTTCTCTATGACTGTATTATTGATGATGCCTGAAAAGTATGCTCATTATATCTGGGACTAGCATTGTCTGGAAGAAAAATATAGTCTATTGTATCATGGTAGCTCCAACTACTATGGATGTGATAACATGTACTTTGGGCATATGAGTTGATTTGCCCCCCTCATTGGTGACTTGTCTAGATTGATACATGTGCTATCAAGAGATTAGATCTCCATTGTTGATCATGTACTTTTTATCTTTTAATCTCAAGAATTGATTTTAAAAGTGGTTAGGGATTGGATCACTCTCTTATCTATATAAGAGAGATGATCCCTCTTTTGTATGGGGACTTTGGCTCTTGGAAGAAGATAATAGAAAAACTCTTTGTGCGAATCTTTGGATCTTTTGATATTGTTGATGATTTTCTTTGCTTGCCAAATTCCTTCTATAACTATGTCTTTGGCATACTTTCCATATTCAGGCAATCTTTCATGATTTCTATTGTCTACATGAGGAGGGTGAATTCACATGTGTGACTCTCTCTCTTGGGTGACTTCTCTGGATGTGACAAAGGGTGTTTTTGTGAATGGAACACATTTTGCATTTGTTATTTGTTTCTTTCCTAACTCTTCTTGCCATCTCTTGTTGCACTTGGACAAATTAGAGCAAGTTTAGGTATGGAAATCAAAGATCTAATTTGATGATTGAACAAGGAGTAAAGGTTCATGGCAAGCATCTAGATCCAGGTATGTGTTTAGATCTCTTCTTGCAATTTTTTTTCAAACTAGTGTCAACCAATAAAATTTCCAAAATTTAATTTTTGAAAATCGTATTTTGAGTAAGAGGAGGCCAATTCCTCTCTGGGAAAAATTTTCGACTTATTGGGCATTTTTCATACCTTATATATCACCTTTTGGAGCAATAGCGACTTCTTTTATGCCATAAAATTGATTTCTAAACCCTAGATCAATTCGATGTAGAGGCTAGAGGATCAATTTCTACGCCAAACCTTGACATTTTATTTTGGAAAATTTCATTGTATTTATCTTGGCACTAATAACTCATTTGGGCTTGGATGTTTCAACATTCTCACAATTTATCAGTAGATTGAGTCCTTTTAAATTCGTAAATCTCTCTGAAAATAATTTTCCATCAGGGTTTCAAGGGGTCGATTTCACCATTTGTCTTGACGTCTTTTCTTCGGGTTCCATTCCAGTCTAATATTAAGCTTTTGACAAGTCATTTTGGCCTAGATACCATTTTGTTTATCATTCCCATCGTTTTATTGGTGAATCGAACCCTTCTAAGATCGCTTTGGCTTTCTTAAAAAAACGATTCTCACATATAAACAAATTAGCCTTCTTTTTTCAAACAAACTACATATGCCCTAAACATCTTCGCTGGGAGTGAAACGATAAATTTCAAGCCATTATTTGGACATAAAAAATTTATTCACCCTCTATCAAATTCGTTGTGGTATCCAAGTGGGTCGATTTGTCGCACTCCCTTGGCGTCTTGCCTTTTATGGGTCTATATAGTATCACTCTAAGCAAATTTGGTATGGCATGTAAGTGAAATCTCATTGTTACAATTTTCATAAGTGAATTGAACCTGCCAATTGGGCGTTTATCATTAAATTTTAGCTCGTTGTAGGGGCATAAAGATTGCTTTCACTCTCTAAACTTGACGTCTTGCCTTCT
Organism: Pseudotsuga menziesii; assembly: GCA_001517045.1. Classification (NCBI taxonomy): domain Eukaryota; kingdom Viridiplantae; phylum Streptophyta; class Pinopsida; order Pinales; family Pinaceae; genus Pseudotsuga; species Pseudotsuga menziesii. Next base: position 97,481 of record LPNX010648168.1, read on the forward strand.
ATGTTCGTATTGTATCATTTCAAATGATTTTGGGTAACTCATTTGGTTTAATATTGTTTGTCAATTTTATTGAGTAAACTGTAAACCAAACCTGTTACTGAAATTCTCTGTGTCTTGGGGTTTTGAGAGGTCAATTTGATCTTAGAAATCTTTATTGTATATTGATTCTCCAGCGAATAGGGTTGGATCCCTCTATCTTATTACGAATTTAGCTCCCTTATTTAAATCAATTCAATTCGTTTTGTTACGCTGCATCTGTACCCAACGCACCTTCAGATGTGCCCCAGGGAGAGAGTGCCAAATTTTTTCGTATCGGAGGGGTGTTATTGAGCAATGATGGTCATGGCCGGGCCCTTTGGTCCTTCCTTTAGGAATACTATGGCTTAGTGGCATTGTTGACTACCCTTTGTTGGGGTTTTTGACCTCGGGGTTGGGGTTCGAGGCTCCTAAGGGTTGATTACTAGGTCACATGGCCCATATCTTGTTTGCCTTCTTTGGTGGCCTTTGCTTTAGGTGCGAGACCTTCGTCTCCCTTCACAACCACTTAGGACACCCTCCTGGACCTTCATCTAGTTGGCACTTTTTCTCCCTTGCCTTGTTTCCTCAGAGGAAGCTATCCTCCATGCCAGGCCTTCTTGCTGCTTTGAGGAGGGCGTTGAGGGATTTTACAAGCATTCTTCGGGTTATATAGGGTATAATTCCCTCCTTCCAACTCACTCCAGTCTTTCGTTCAGAGTGATTCGCTTATTTTAGCAGATTTTGGCTCCTGGGGGAAAAATACCCCAGGTAGCCTACCTTAAGCCTACATTATGGCATTTTTTTATTAGTATTTTGTTTTAATTTTAAGTTGACATTTTATAATTTCAAATTGACATTTTAAAGGCATGTTGACCTGGATAATTTTTGTAAAAGTGAGTGTGAGATCATATAAATAGATCTCCTCACTTCATTTTAACATAAGACTCATGGGATAAAAACACTATGCACTTATTTTACAGTCGACCTGGATATTTTTTGTAAAAGTGAGTGTGAGATCATATAAATAGATCTCCTCACTTCATTTTAACATAAGACTCATGGGATAAAAACACTATGCACTTATTTTAAATTTTTACCCTACCTAGGGCTCTTTGGAGTGATGCGCCCTTCTTGAGGAAGGCTATTTTCTGGATTTGATGACGATTTCTTGAGTATCTTGGTTTTGGCTCTTTCTCTAAAGGTGATGCTATGATTTGTTGGTGAAACACGTGCACAAGGAGGTATGATGCTTTTTTGATGTCTCTTTGTTATTGATTGATGAATGATTATGCCGATGGACTAAATGGCAGCCATAGGGTTGTATTTTGTCTTGGAAAAACTCTTCGTCACTCCTTATTCACCTAGTGTTGAAGCACATCTTTTTCTAGGAGTTCTTCTAGTGTTGAACCATTGGACTTTAGGGTTAGTCATTGTTATCAGCTAAGTCATGCTTAGTTGGACTTTAGGTTAGCCGACAAAATTTGAACAAGGTTACTTGTTCATGATCAGAGTTTAGAGGTTCATCAGGCCTTCTAGGCCCCCTCTTTATTTTTTACCACATGCTCATACTCCCTTGGGGGAGTTGTAATAAAGTGTGCTAGCATGATGAATTTGTAAAGAGTTGGGCTTTCTAAGACTTAAACATCAATCCGATCATTCCAAGGTGTTTTTTCCCTTGTCAATCATGCAATGCTGAATAAGCGATGTATAGTTTTTGAGTTTTTCACCGCTCCTCCAAATCTGGAATGGTCGTCTTGGTGGTTAGGACCTAGGAGGTTATTACAACTCATGTGTCAATGTATATGAGCATGTTAGGCATGAATTTTGAGTTGTATGGACATGTGTTAGGTCCCCCTAGGTTTTTGTGCATTTCTGAGATAATAATTTTTTCTCGCAAAATTAGGCCATTTTTTTTAATGGTTTAATTGAAAAACTTCACAGTGTAATAAAAGCTGGGTCTAGTGTTCGTTTTTGGCGTGGGGATGCTCGTTTTCACACTCAGAGCATCCTCTTTACCCTAGAGACAAATTTTTATATGTTTTGGGCGGGTAAAACATCCCGAAAGGCATTATTTAGCTAGCAGAGCATCAAATTGGCATTTTAATGCTAATCATGCGACAAATTGGCACTAAAGGACAAGTTTGAAAAAGTCAAATTTGATTTGTTTAAAGTATGGGGTGGCATGGCAAATGGGTCCCCCATGGTCATGCTATCCTTTTCAAATGCTAAGCATTAAACTTTGGATAGTTTAAAGTGAGTTTCGAATTATATGTTTGAGGAGATGACGCCAAATTCGCATGGTTAGTAATGTAACATGGCATGGTAAGTGATGTAGCATGGTAAATAAAGTGATGCCACAAAGTGGACCCGTCATGAATTACCTCTTCCACATGAGACATGAACTTTGGTTAAAGTTGGAGGTTTGCGAATCATTAAGTGGGTAGAGTGACGCCATCCTCATTACTCACGCGTGGGTTGTTGGAGAAGCGTTTCATGAGGTGGTAAGTGGTTGGAGTGAGGTTGCCTACCTCATGGGAGGTGGCGCCTCCTACTTAATGACCACTCCACACTATCTCGAGCACATCTTTAGCTAACTCAGGAAGCTCCCACTCTATCTTCAGTGTAGGTAGCACCCCCCTAGGTCTCTCTTGGTTATTTAAGCGAGGCAATTCTCCTTCTTTCAAGATGAAGTATGAAACCTCAGCTCTCTTTGTAATCATCTTTTGAATATTTTGCTAATGAAATAAGGCTTTGGATGTTAATGTGGTGTCATCTTTCCAGCCGGATCAATATTGTTTCATGTGTGCCTTGAGGTAACCGTAGGAGTTGTTCTTTGCATTTGATGCTTTTCTTGTCAATCTATGGCCTAAAGAAAGATTAGTACTAATTGATAGGAGTGGATAGTGTTGCTTCATTGTTCATTTCGAAGATCTATGTTAAAGATTTTGGATTTGCATGTTTATTTGTGTATGAGTATGCTCTCTTTGTCTTCAACATCAGACTTTTACTATATGATTTGACAAGTGTTGTGCAAGTGTGAAGGCTTTTACAGGTTCCTTGTTGGATTTTGCAAGAGATCTTGCTTGTTTCTCTTGCTCTCCAACCCTTTGTGGAAGCATAGTCCATCTTGAAGCCATCAATAGAACTTTAATTGCCCATTTCCAAAGGGGTTTTTTCTTCATATTTTCTTCACTTAAAATTAAACTTCTCATTCGGTTACTTGGTTACTTGCTTTTATATTTTAGATCTACATGCTTAAGATCAATATCTTCCTTAGATCTAGTTTCTAGAATTGTTTTTTGTTGCTTGGTTCTAAATATTCATAAAGTTGATCTTTCTTTCATCTAGATCTAGCATCATCAAATCTACTTTTCTTTGCAAGCATTTCAAGTATATTTTTAGCTTTCTAGCTCAAAGTAGTTTGCATTAAGTTTAAAAGTTAAAATCTAGCATCAAAGTGCTTTATTGACAGCTCCTTAAAGCTTGTCCAAGATCCTAAGAGATTGGATCTTACAATCCCAATCTTCTTAGTTAATTGTTTTGCCTTGGATCTAGTTTCTAGTATAGTTCTTTTTCCATAAATTTTTGTTGTGTCCAAAAGCACTTTCAAAGTGTTTTTTGGGCATTTCTAACACTTTATAGCTCGCTGGTTTTTGACAGTAGTTAGCAGGTTGGAGGGCTTTTTGGGCGAAAAAGTCAAAGATCTAAGCAATCATAGGCCTCTTGAACCATCCCTTTACATTCTAGCTCTTTCCCAAATAGTTTGTAAGCTTACTTTCTCCAAAATTACAAGGAGAAAGAAGCATTTTTACTCTTCTTTGATCAAGTTGTAATCTCGTAATAAAATATTTGAGGAGGCTCTTCAGAGCCCACTCCCCATCCCCCCCAGGAGCAATTTGTGTCGATGTTGAATTTTCTGAATTTCGTGTTTTAGTGTAGTTTCTTTTGTGCAGATTAGTATACTTAGATAAAAGTTCACTTTTTGTTATATCATTCATTTATCAAAGTAATGCAAATACTAACCCCATGACTTCCCGAGTTACCCGAAAGGGGAAAGAGATGCATGGTAGGACTAATTAGAAAACTTTACTTGTCTTTTGTATTGTTTTTATTCTTCATATAATTTACACCCCTTGCTGTCTCAATTAGGGCTTTTAACCTAGAAGATTTTCTTGGGGACTTAATAAACAAACAAACAGTGAACACATTGCACTTAAAATCCTTAAAATTTACCAAGGTTCCATTGTGTATGCTTTGTACCGCTGCGGTTTGACCAATCAGTTGGATGCATCAAAAGCAACAAGGGTGACTAGTTTAAAATAGATTCACATTCGAATTAACCTCCCAAGGAGAAAATGCAACGCCTCAAATTAATCTGTTGCGGGGAAGGTTCACAGAGGAAGCGAGAACAACTGGATAGTGACCTTGGGATACCGTCAGGCTACACCCTTATTGGTGTAGTGTTGGACACATCCCAGAGACTCTGATCCAGCCCACATATTTCTTGCGTGGAACCGCATCGGATAAGGGTTTTGGACATACTCCTCGTACCTTCGGGTATATTTCGAGTTACCTTCCCCTTAATCTAATTCACCCATCTTCACATCTTAAAGTAAAACTGACCAACAGCATTCCCAACACACTTCTCAGCACTACAACTGCATTACCTTTTTTTCGACTCCATTATTGGCACTGGTATTACATTTGTTATCATACAATCATTTGCTTTAAGATCATTATATATCATGTGTTGAGATAATTTATATGCTGTCGTGCTTACATATATTGTTGCAATATCTTGTTCCAGTATTTTTGATCAAACTCCTAAATAACTTATTCAATCATAAATCATCACACTAAGCCTTAACAACCTTAGAAACTAATAGGGTCTACTCCCCTTGGCTTCGATTAGAAGTTGGCCTAAATGGAGGAGTCAAGAACAAGGTGACATCCTTGACTCTAGACTTGCCCCCAAGGACATACCGAGTGGCTTGAAGATTTCTGCCAAGCTCCCCCCAGGTATGTGAAAGGCGACAACAGTCATAAACCTAGGTTAGTCTTCTCTAAAGGTAGGTTAGTTACTCTTAGATACCCTAGGCTAGGTTAGGATTTTGCTAGGGCTTATTCTCTTTGTTTTCACCTCACTTTCTTTATTCAATACTTAGTGTCAGGTTAGTTTTAAGCCTGCATTTTGCATCTAAAAAAAAGCCTTAAAATTTATAAATTTCATAAAAAATAGAATTTTGGTCAATTTATGGCCTCTCAAAATTTCGGGCTCCTAAATTTCGGGCCCTAAATTTCCCTGCCCTAAAATTTCAATCCCAAAATTCCAATCCCTCTAATTTTGGACCCTAAAATTCTGTGACCTAAAATTCCATGCCCTAAAATTTCGGGCCCTAAAATTCTGCACACTAAAATTTTTGCGACCTAAAATTTTGAGTCCTGAAATTTTGTGCCATCCCTAAAAATTGGGCCTAAAATTTTGGGATTCGAGATTTTTCGGGCCCTAAAATCTCGGGTGTCCTAAAATCTCGGCCTGAAATTTCGGCTGCCATAAATACTTAAATAGGTGACTGATACGTGTTACTTATACTGCTGTACATGTGCATTTCTGATTGTTTGACAAATTACTTGTACTTGTTAATATCTACATATCATACTATTTTCACATCGGTATTCATTAGATATGCAATTGGCTTATCCTTGGATGAACTTGCACAATTCATATTCATGCTCATAGTACATTTATTCCACTTTTTGATTCACACCATTAGGCATTGGTCACTAACCTTGCACACATATGAGATATACTTGGTGTCTAAGTGTCTTTTGCAGAGTTACATAAGGCTCTCCACGATGAGGTTTTGACTTCCAAAGAATTTAGGAGAAGTGACTAAGGTGACATTGGTCACTTTCTCCATATATGTTTATCGGTGGCTTGGACTGCCATTGCAAACGGTAACACGTTCCATAGGTTTTTGACCACCTAACCAACTAGGTGGTAAACCATGTACCATGCTCTTGTACTATGTACCATGAAGATGATCAAGATGTACTTGACAAATTTTTTCAAGCGAGGCATTTTTTCTCTTTCTCCTCTTATCTTTTCTTTGCGAAATTTCCGCACCCCTGGGAGGGATTTTGTAATGATATGTCGTCATGAAGGTCAAATTTTGTAAAACTTAGTTGCCTAAGGCTTTATTATTAGGGAAGTCCTTTCATCGAGTGTTTTTTTCCTTGGATAATTAAAATTCATTTTTAGTGATTTTTAATTATCTGAGTTTTTCACTAAAAAATTCCTCCAAAGGGGTGAAAAGCGTTCTAATGATCGAACCCATGGGGGGTTTGAGGTCTAGGAATGTTGTATATTACTGTGCTAGACATTATCCAGAGTCTTGCAGAATTTCATTAAGTTTTGCTTAGTTTTTTTTTTAATTTTTGGTGATTGAAAAATGTCTCTCAGCATAAAAAAAGTTGTACCTAATTCCCATAAATAAGAGCATGGGTACTCAAAATCAATGGCATGAGATCCACTACACCTTTGGGCCAAGTTATTTGGACGAGTTTTGCTAAGGTTTTGGGCATGTTTTCCTAAGTCAGTCCAAAAACCAGGAAAATTGGTTATTAATTAGAATGACAAATTTTTGGAAAGTGCCTAAAGTCACTTAGACGGTAGAAATATTGTTTCCTAAAGTCAAGTTATGTTCCTAAGGTGACATTAGAGGCAAAAAGCCCCCCCCTCCATGTTGCCGCCTAATTCACACTTTAAGGCATAGGAAAGTCACAACCTGCTATGTGTCTCCTTGGGGGCAAGCGAGAGCTGGGGACCACTGTCACCACAGTCCACAACTCCTCCGTTTAGGCAAGATCCCAACAGAGCCAAGGGGGGAAGTCCCTACGGAAGACTAAGTTCCAGATTTATTAATTAATTACAAATTGAAGGGATCTTATTAAGGTGTGAGGCTAAGGTTTTGAGAGATTACAGTCAAACCAATGCAAGATGCAATATTTTAATGACAGTCAATCCTTTTAGTATAACCAGTGCTTAAGTAATGGAGTCAGAGAATGCAACTTTCAATGGATGTAGTCTAAGTTAATTATCCCACAGGTTAAGTTATCTAGCAATGAGATGAAAAACAAACTATGAACAATATACATAGTTATGAAAGATTTATAAACAATATTATCAAGATAAATGAAAAATCATATAATCATAGTTGAGTAATATGAACAATATTAGACAGTTGAGCAGTAATATTATGAAATAACTTGATGCTAACCAATGCTCAGATAAATAACAGAAAATGTAAACCAGTTGATTAATATCCACAAGTTAGAAAATCATTAGGTTTGCTTTGCAGGTGCAACAACAACTGAAAGGAAACAAGCACAATATTGGAGCGAAATGTTGCTGAAATGAAAATGTTATAGAACCGGTTTTGCAACGTCTCTTGGTTCGTTTTAGGTAGATTTTATTAAGGTTTTTCCTCTTGAAGTTTAGTTTTCGAACCAGTGGTGTGACTACCCCAATCTAGTATTTCTCAAGTCAAAGAAGGAATGCTGGTGCGCTCAAAACAGTGGAAACAAGTCCACCTGTAGCTCCTAGGTCAAACCCCAATGCCCCGGTGCTTAACAAGGAGGACGTAGAACGCCTAAATACCCCCCACGGTCTTCTACCCCAAGTAGCTTCCGAGGTCACTGTTTTTAATCAACCGGAAAAATAGCAAGATGGATGCCTATTAAACTAAACTCCTCTACCCCCTGTCGTATCTCGTTAGTACCCCGAAGGGTGATAACCGAGTAGAGGAACATGGGCTAAATTCGTTGTTGGTTAATTTTAGGGGTAAATTTTAAGTCTTGGTAATTAGCATGCAAGGTTAATTTTATACTATCAACAAGATCAACCAAGCGGTATCCCTTATGGGAGATGCTGGTACTTGATCTTGGACTGAAAAGCAAAATGTGAAGGTTTGTAGCAGAAAAAGGAAGTTGTTCTAATTAAACTGAGCCCCCACTTCTCCTGCTTTTCATACCCAACTTGAAGTCCCTAAAGGGAGATGACAAGTGGGACAGAAGATACACCGGATCAATGGGTTGCATGGTTACTCTTTTGACAGAAATAAAATTTAGATTTAACTACTTTGAACGGAAACTTAAAAGGAAAATGCAATTAGCTAAAACAATACCTAACCACACAACAATCTCTGTAACAGAGATGGTGGTCTGTAACAGAGATGGTGGGTAAACATAAATAAAAAATGATTAACCTAACCTCACTTCAATCCCTTAAGGAAAGGTGGGTAAACAGAAATAAAACTTGCATAAAAATAAATCTAAGCAACTAGTTTCTAGGCTATCCCTACACTACTCATACACAGATTTACAGCAGCTTTTAAAGCTTTAGAGAATACCCCAAAGAGAACTTCTCTTTTGGGGTTTACAATCTTGTAGAAGAGAAGAGAAGAAATGTGGTTTTTGGGCCTCTTTTGGACCAAACTTTTATGGGGTTTTTTTAAGCAAATTTGGGCAGCATAACCCCCTCTTCTGTGCATAAACCTGCAAAAAACCGGCAACTTTACTTGCTGGAATTTACTGCAGAAAACTAAATCAGAAAGTTAGCACAGATTAGTATAAAACCCAGAAACTTTATTAAAAAAAATCAGAACATGAATTTTTTGAAAAAATGAAGTTTTAATATTTAGAAAATGAACTTTTGGGCATCTAAATGATGTATTAACTGCAGATTTAAAATTCTATACTAATCTATAATGGAAGAAAGCCCTAAAACAAGGGTTATATTCACTATACAATGAATAAAACCCAGTTTTATGAGAGAGAAAGAAATATGGACGAAAATGCAAATTTGAATAGAAACCCTTGGAGAGATGTCCTTGGCTTGGAAAACCTGTAAACAAATATTAGATCTGCAAGAAAATGTAAGCCTAGTGATGAATGCCTAACAATCTCTGCAAAATACTTTGAAGAAACTTGCTAAACAACTCACAAAAGAGGGTAAAAATACTTCTACTCTCTAATCTCTCCACAAAATACTTTGTGGAGAGCCAACTAGACAAATACAAATATGCAAAACTAAATAAGATACAAGTTACCTCAACAATGGACCATGAAAAATGCAGAATGACGGCACAATATCCCTCCAAAGTATTTCCTTGATTATGGCCCAACTAGGGCAAGATTTGAATACAAGAAAGCCTCTAGGGCTTGAGCAAAATAACTAGGGCAAAATGTTGGACCATGAAAAATGCAGAATGACGGCACAATATCCCTCCAAAGTATTTCCTTGATTATGGCCCAACTAGGGCAAGATTTGAATACAAGAAAGCCTCTAGGGCTT
>LPNX010648168.1:115093-141914 GCA_001517045.1 Pseudotsuga menziesii
TTTTATCTTTTTATTTTTTAATCTTTTAATCTTATTTTCAAGTTTTAATCTTATATTTTTTATTTTTATCTTTTTATTATTATTATTATTATTTTTTTCTATTTAATATTTTATTTTTTAACTTTTAATTTTTTAATTTTTGATCTTTAATTTTTTAATCTTTTACTTTAAATCTTTTATTTTTTATTTTTTATTAAGACAAGAGGGACGCCCCACTTAGGAGATCTTCAGACATTTATTTTGACCATAAAAATTGACTATGCTTGGCCACCCCGAAACTTAATTACCATGGCCTTATTTGATTTTTTCCTTCAAAATTAAATAATTTAATTTTTCACCCTTGGAAATTAAATTAATTTCCTAGGAAAAAATACCTTGTCTTAACTAAAATTGCTCTAACTTCCTAACCCCTTGTCAAAATGACATGAGACTTGAACCAATGGCTTAGGGGGTGTCATAGCATTTTCATTTGCATTCATAGCCCTTATTACAAAATGCCAAGGTTCAAGAGATTACATTATTACATCAAAACTTAATTAATTAACCACCAAATGGTAAAGTTAATTAATTAAGAAAAAATCAAAATAAAAATTAAAATCCTAACGAAATTCCGCAAGACTACAAGATATGGCTAGCATGGTCATGGACAACAACTTGAAACCTTAGCCACCTCATGGACTTGATTATCAGAACGCCAGTTCACCACTTTGGAGGATTTGTGAGTGAAAAACCTAACCAATTAAAATTGTTAATTAACAAAATTAACTGGAAGGGGAAAAAAACACTCGGTGAAGAGGACTTCCCTGATAATAAAGTCCATGGTGACATCCTTAGAGGAATGACCCATGATGACATATAAAGTTACATTAATTATCCCACGCAGGGGAGCGGACATTTCGTGTACAAAAGGGGTGGAATTGCCCTACTGAGTGAAAAATCCCTAGGATTTTTCCATGGTACAAACTGCACAAAATGTACATCTTCAATGTACATGAGGTTGCCACCTAGTTGAAATAGGTTGGCAACACTCCCCATGCAAGTGTTTCTGAAGTTTGAAGTTTCCCTCTCTAGGAAGTGTGCCCCCCTCTCCATGGGCCCTTTCCTCACTACGTGACAAGTGACAATCATGCAAATGGGGTCTCCCTTCACTCTTTTATTATGTAAGGAGGATTCCCCTCCTCATTTTGGTTACAATTTCTCATTCTCTCTCTTTCTCTCTTGCTCCCATTTTGCTCTGACTCTTTTGAGTTACTGTAATTTCCAACTATTTGGCATTTTATTAAAAAAACTTGGAGGAGATTTTGTGTTGTTTGGTGGTGGTTTGCTCCTACTTTTGCAAGCTTTCAAATGCCATTGAGGCGAAAGAGGCAAACGATTTTGCCTTGGTAAAATCTTTTCAGTTTTGTTGTAGATCTTATGAGTTTCTCTCTCTTGCATTTAAGAAGTTCAAGCATTTCTTGGTTGAATAGGTTTGATTCCTTGAATAATTGTGGGAATCTCACTTTTCTTGTGTTTATGAAGCTTATCTTACAAGTTGCAGGTCATCCAAGATTGAAGAGTGGAATTCCTTGGTTTGATACCCCACTTCTTCAACCATTTGAAGAGCAAAGGGCACTCTAACTCCTCCTTACTTTAAAATTTCTGCAATATATTATATCTCTGTTTGCATCTTTAAATCTATTTCAAATCTTCATTTTAACAAGTCATTTGAAGCTATTATTCCTATAATTGTTTTGTAAATTTTGTGCAATTTTTTTGTATACTCACATTCTTATTGTCCCGAAGCAATTTTGGGCACATTTTACTGTTTATATGCTTGCTGCTTTTTAGCAGGTTTGTGATAGAACAAGGGGAAACTCTACTGAATTTTAGTCACAAAAGGGTGCAAAGCTATCGAAAAAAAAGAACTTCAAAGCCACTGCCAAAAGGGGGTGAAACTCCACTTTTCCTACTTCCTTACTCATTTCTTTTGCTGAAATTTCTTTCATTGTAACAAGTACAAGAGAGTCTCTTGGACTTGGTTCTTTATTCATTTTTTAAAGTTATATTTGAAGTTATTTTTCAGCCATCCCTTGCATGCAAAGGAGGTTGGGATTTCCCACCCTTGCATTGCTAGTGAAGAGAGGCTAGGAATTGTTAATTGGTTTAATTTCCAATAATTATTTTTTCCATTGCTTGTCCCATCTCTTCTTTAGGAAGAGAGTTGTGTGGCTAGGTTAGCTGTCCAATTTCTTTTAAAGTTGCCATCCATTGCTTGCAAGGAAGTTGGGTTCTCCCACCCTTGTAAGAAAATAGGAAGGGCTAGGAATAGTTACTTTACTTTCATTTGATTCATCAAACCTAGTTTGTGCCCAACCCCTTCTATTTGGAAAGTGGATTGAGTGGCTAGAATTAGCTTGTTTTCTTGTTTCAAACTCTTTATTGTGCCCACACTTTGCTGTTGGAAATTGTGCAACTTCAGAAGTTATTCTTATTATACTTGTATTGAATTTCCTTGTACCTCCTACAGGGGTTCATATTGATGTAACTACCTATGTAAACCCTAGAAAGAATCAATGTAAACTGTTGACCACCAAAACCAACTAGGTGGACAATGATGTACCATGCACATGTTGGATGTGCCTTGAAGATAAGAATGAAGTACTTAATGATTATATCAAGCGAGGCAACTCTTCTTCTCTTCTCTCTATAAAACTTTCGCACTCCTGCAGGGGATTTTGTAAAGATATGTCAGCATGAAGGTCTAGTTTTTTGTAACTTAATCGCCTAAGACTTAGTCATTAGGGAAGTCTTTTTATCGCTTGTTTTTTCACTTGGATAATTAAAATTTATTTATAGAGATTTTAATTATTTGAGTTTTTCACTCAAAATTACCTCCAAAGTGGTGAAAGGTGTTCTAGTGATCGAGTCCATGGGGTGATTGGGGCCTAGTAATGTTCTATATTACCATGCTAGATATTATCCAGAGTCTTGTGGAATTTCATTAAGTTTTGCATAGGTTTTTTAAATTTTTGGTCATTAAAAATTGTCACTCAAGACAATTTGTTGTAATGTAAAAGAGGGTTATTTGGTCTTTTTTAATATTGTATAGGGGTATGGGTACTCAAGACAAATGGCATTAGACCCCCTACACCTTTGGGCCAAGTTTGAAGTCATTCGAATAAGTATTACTATGGTTTGGTCACTTTTTCCTAGGTCAGTCATGGAAATCAAGAAATTAGGCATTTAATTAGAGAGCCAATTTTTGGAAAAGTGACTATAGTCACTTGAGGTGGCCAAGTAAAGGTTCTAATGTTTGTATTTGGTTTCTAAGACAAATTTAAGACCCAAAGGAGCCCCCCCAAGCAAGCATGTAACAAGCTTTAAGTTGCCAACTCTAGGGGGGTGCCCCCTTCTCTCTTTGATTGGATGGGTGAGCTAAAGTCAATGGAAGGGGCCCCACTATGGTGATTTCCTCCCCATTTGACATAGCAATAAGGTTAAAAACATTAAATTGGGGTTTCTCTCCCCATATTTGAGATCCCAAACCATGGTTTTGCTCTCCTTGAGCAAATTTGCCCTCCTCTCTTGGGTCCCCTCTCTCCCATGTGACACTTTTCTAGCATGCAAAGAGCCTCTCTTTTTCATTTTTCCTATTTAAGGAGGCTTCCCCTCCTCATTTGGGTTACAAACACACACACACCCACTCTCTTGCTCATGCTCTCATTCTTTCTCTTGCTCTCGTTCCATAGCTCTTGCTTTGACCGTTGTAATTTTCAACCATTTGGATTTCTTAATAAAAAATCTTTGGAGGAATCTAGTGTCCATTGTTACCAATGACGATTTGCTTCCATGCTTGAGGAGCTACACAAGTTTGGTTGGACAAGGAAGCATACTTATTTGCTTTGGTAAGATTTATGGTATTTGCATTCTATAAATTTTGTGAGTTTTCATTTTTGTAGCAAAAGAAGTTCATATATTTTCTAGTTTGAAGTTTATGATTTCTTTGCTCATTATTTGATTCTCACCTTCTAGTAGTTGTGTAGTGAAAATCTTATAAGGTGCATGTTATTTGGATTGAAGAGTGGGATTCCTTGGTTGGATGCCCCATTGCTTCACTTCTTGAAGAACAAATGACCAATTTTCTCTTTCTTTACATACAAATTTCTGCATTTTAATTTTAGTTTGTTGAGTGTTTCAAATCTGATTTTAACCCCTTTATACTCAAGTTCTTTCAAAATTATTCATTTGCAACTTTGTGTAAATTTTATATATATATTGCATTAACATATTAACTTCCTTAAAGTGATTTTGGGCACATTTTATCATTTTTTGTTTGCTGGTTTTTAGCAGGTTGGTACCAAAATAAGGCAAAACTTTGTCAAATTTCCACCAAGAAGGGTGTAAAGGCTACCCCAAAGGAAAAGCTTTAAGGCCATCATAAGAAAGGGGGTGAAAACACGTTTTTTTCACTCTTTTACCTCTTTCTTTACGCTGAAATTTCAGCCTTTGTAACAAGTCCAAGAGAGTCTCTTGGACTTGATTTCGTGTTTTGCATTTTCAGTTAAATCAAACCTCATTTATTTGCCATCCATTGCTAGCAATAGCAGTTGGCCTTGCCAACCTTTGCATAAGCAATTGTTGATTGGCGTGGGTTTAGATTAGTTAGAGTTTCATTTTGTTTTTATTTTCTTCTTTATATTTGCCCACACCTTGCAAGTGATTCGACTTTGCCATCCTTGTGAAATCGTGCTGGCTTGTATCTTTCTTTCTTTTATTTTTATTTGCTCACACCTTGCAAGTGATTCAGTTATGCCATCCTTGCAATATCGTGCTGGCTTGCATTGTTAATAATTGTTAAATTCCTCATTTCGTTTAAAATAAACCTTGCCCCAATCTTCGCCTTGTATTCACTCCCCTTGTTGGTTGATTCGACCCTGAGTGACAAGAATGGTAGAAGAGTTGTGTTGGTTAGTTTAATAGGCACCCAGATAAGTATCTTCATTAGAAAGGAGAAAAAAGCTCGACCTGTGGTGTTAGTCTAGTAGAGGCCGTAGGGGGCTTCGTGGCACTTTGTGTCGTCCAGTTGAGCACACAGCAAGTTTCGAGTTTGACCCGTGGAGTTAGGTGGGAACCTTGTGTTCCCATGTTGAACACCTGACATTCTCTCTCTAATCGAAGGAGATAGTCTCGGGGTAGACATCTAGAATGGTTCATTTATTTGCAACAAACACCTTAATTCCCTAAGTCAAAGAGAGACATAAAATTTACTAAAACTTACAGGACCACTTGCATAACATTGTTACAATCATTCACATTTCTCTACTTTGCAATCACTCAATTTTAACTTACTGATTTATTGGAAGTCATCATGTTCTTGTATATTTGTTAAAGTAAATGAGTTAATGCTTTAGGAAATTTATTTGAAGTTTGATTATTGTGACTCCATAGCCCGAGTAGAGACAACACTGGTCATTTTGATTATTTGATTGTTTATTTCTTGTATGCATTACTGGTTCGTTGTTAAAGGGTTTGCTTGACATTGAAATATTTGCATCACTACACGCTGATTGTCATGTTTTGTAATTTACAACTCCCAGAAAACATTCTTCAAAAAATAAGAACTTAGTAAGTAGGGACTACCTCGCTTGGCTGTTAAGAGTTGTGGTCTAAATGGAGACTTACTTGTGTCCAAGTGTGTTTTAGGCGGCAACATTTTTGGCGTCGTTGCCGGAAACAAGTCTTTTTGTTCCTGGAGTACGGATTTTTCTTTCCTGTTGGATTTTGCTTTGTTTGATGAATGTTTCGAGTAGATCTTTATTATTCATCTGGTGACTCCAGTAACCTTTTTATTTTATAAATTACAAAAAAACAATTTTTTTTTGGTGAGAAATTTATAATGCACATTTTTCTTCTCACATGGCGACTCCATTGAAGGGATAAAACCCTGTTTCTCATAAAATTGTTGAGATTGATTTTGTAGATGAGCCCATTGTTTGATAGCTCCAGTCCAATTCGAAATACACGATTAACTCATATATGTGCTATTAGTAACCATTATGGTTGACGAAGAATCCAGAGTAGAAATTTCAAATGCATATCCTCCCATTGACTTCTCAAGCGTCCCAGGTTTTCCAAACCATGAGCCATGATTTTCAAAGGAGGGAATTGTTATGCTTCCTATATTTTTTGGAAATGGTGATCTGGTTTCTTTGAATATGTTTTACGCAGATCTACATTCCTAGATTCAGGAAGTAATTGAGCATGTGATATAGTTGCTTTATTGATGCACAGTAGGCTTGCGTAGTATTTGCTTTACACATGATTGTTTGAATAGCTTGTCACGCTGCACAACCCATCTAGTGTGACATCTCCTTTATAACATACTTAGAGTACACACTCTTGATAGTATGCTATAATGGAGACTGTAAGAATCCAAATAATGACCATATGTGTGTTGTGTCTGTTGGACACACCAGGTACACTGAGGGGGGGTGAATTAGTGTGCGCAACTTTTATTACTCAACAACTTACTCAATATTATGGATTATCACATTATCATTATGCCATCATCAACATTATTATCATCATCAAATCATCATCATATAAGAAGCATAGCATGATACACAGTACACTAGATTTTACATGGAAACCCAAGTACTGGGGGAAAAACCACGAAATCCTTTATAATAATAATTATCCAACAACAATTGGAAGGAGGCAACAACCCCCTTATTACAATGACTGCAATTATCTAGCGACAACTGGAAGGGGGCTACAACCTGAAGGAAGTTCCAACTCCCTGGTTCTCCGACTACAACCCCCTTTCCTTGCCCCGTCCTACCACCCTGATATGAAGATAGAAACTACTGAACCATGACCGCATTGATTAACACTTGTACTACACTGCACAATCTGAACCACAATGCACAATCACTGGCACTACTAACCATTGCTCATCATCTGATCACTACTCATCAACTGATCACTGCCCATTGTATAACTCTGCTCATCAACTTGTATAATCAACCTGTCCAATCAAGTTGTACCAATCAATCTATTGCTCACATCATTCAGCTCAGTCAATCTGAGTCTAACCAACTGCACTACAAACTCAGTCCACCTGAGTCAAACCAACTGCTCATACAACTTAGCCAGTCTGAGTCATACCAACTGCACATAAGGAAACCTATGCCAATTCTGCTCAATTGAACCAACCTATACGAAGCTGCTTGTGTACCTATGCCAAATCAATCATATACTTGTGTTAATCTAATCAAGTGTTCTAATAGTCAACCAACCCTTATTACTTGGCCTAGTTCATCAAGTAAGAGACACATTTGAGCAACCAAGAGACTTCACATACAGTAAACCAAACTTTGTCCAAACACACTCAACTCAATGACACCACAACCAACCTAAATCACAGTTAAGGAATACTTGACAGTTAAACATGATATACTTCAATCAACTAACCTTAGCCAAGAAGATAAGACTTAACCAACTATGTCAAACTCAGCCAGTCTCATTAACTCTTACACACAAAATGATTTTTCACTCCACTCAAATCAAGTCAACAAATCAAGCAAATAGTCACTTACAATACTGTCAAAGGTTTCTATTAATAGTCAATAACAATTCAGCTCCACTTAGGTCAAAGACACAATGATCAACACTTGTCATACTAGTTTTCAAAGAAAACACTTAGGTTGATCAAAGAAATCACTCACAAGATCTATTACTTACATGTGAATTTCTCATTCAATACTAAACTATACAACAGTAAAGATAAACACCAAAATCTATGCCAACAATATCCAAGATAATCATCAAGATCTATATCAAGATCACATCAAGATATATTCCAAGGTAACCATCACCATAGCCTCCATAACATATTCAATGACTTCAAAGATATATACCAATATATAGGCTCACATACTAAGATCAAAGATGAACTCTATCCATGAGAGACATGTGCCATCACAAGAGAAACCCAAAAGCATGAACCATACCTTTTTGAAGGTCACAAGATGAAGAAACAATAGACAAACCAAAAGAAACTCTATATCATGTCATCACATAACCCTCGTAACAAGCTTTCCAACGAGCCAATAATTTTGTAATTCCAATTCTGTATGAGAAAGTTATGGCAATTTTAGTGAAGATGCCCAAAACTTTCTTCTCCACAAAGTTTCACACTTTTCTCCAAGAGTTGTGAAATACCTAAGAGGGAATTGATTGATGAACAAATGAAATGTTTGATATTCTATTTATATAGGTCGTGGAGGAAAGTTAGTACCTCAAAATGGGTCGACATGCAATTCAAAATTACAAATATTTAAATTTTCTTTTGTTTGGTCGGCTGACCCAAAAAGGTGGGGTACATTAACTTCAAAAATTCATATTTCTTCAACAGTAAGGAGTTATAAGATGCTCCACATATCAACGGAAATGGATTTGACGAGGACTATCTCTCTATGATGGGTTTATTTGCAAATTCTTAGTCTAATACCCTTAAAATCTTCAATTTGTTTAGGACTTCAAAGATTCCACACATAAAGATGCCAAAGACCATGTTACCTTATGCATAAGTTCCAAGGTCAAAGGATTCAATGGACATCATCAAAGGCATGAGGGATTCAATGGTACTTACATCCACATACTTCATATCAACAAGGAGGAGGGATCCACCATAGACTCATCATATCAAGGGTATCAAGGAACCCAACACAACCAATCAAGTGGGAACAAAGACTTTTTCAAGAATATCATCATCATATTCAAGGTCTTCATATCATTAAAAACATATCCAATGGTTCCACTATATATCTTCATCACAATAAGAGTACCAACACCCCAAAAGAGGGGTACAAAGACCTCACCACTAGTTTGCAACACCTTATGGGATTCATATGCATGTCCACAAGGCTATACAACATGCCAATGACCATATAGCGTCCAAGGGCCATCAAACCACCATATGTGTGGGTTCAAGACCCAAGTCTCCACATGCAAGAGGATCAATATCTAAGGTTGTGGACTCAAGGACTCCACAAGAACTCAATAACCTCAAGACCATCCAATGCAAACAATGGCCTCTAACATCAACACATCAAGGGACTTACACACATGAGCCACATTATCCATCCAACAACCAATCAAGAGACCAAAACAAGTACAAGCATAACACGCAACACAAAGATCAGTAACCAAAGATCAACCACGATCAAAGAACTCGGCAATGGACTCAAACGGAACCAATATACAACCTTGGGGCACTTGACCAAGTCAATGGGTAACTAGGGCTTTTGCCATTGTTCCAAGGTCTCTAGGAACTTCAAGCTTGGGCTTGGACAAGGTCAAAAGGGCTCCTTTGACACAGACAACCACAAAATAAACACTAACCCTTAGGGGTTCCACAAGGGGCACCAAGGACTCAACAATTGACATCAATGACCAGACACCGTTGGCATCAATGACAACTTATTCAACAATCTCCCCCTTTGTCATTGATGACAACACCATAACTCCTCTTTAAAACAAACTCCCCTTGTCAACAAAACTTCTCTCCCCCTTTGACATCAATGGCAAAGGGAACCTCCTTTGACCATACTACTCCCCCTCGGGCATGCTCCCCCTGTCATCAACTTCTCTTCCTTTTCAACTTTTCTTCCTATTTGCATTAATGGCAGCAGGAACTTCTTTTCGCACTACTGCTTCTCTCATAGCTGAGCACTGATGCTACTTTAATGGACTTGTATTCTATCACGCGGATACTGCTGGAACCAACTACTATACGATACTCAAGTCTGATAATCATGTACATATATTTTTTTACACATTCTTTGTACACTTCATATCACTGGTTGATAGTCTTCAAAATGGTATTGGGTTTTTCCCAAGATTTTCATCATTTTTGTTTGATCTACTAACTATATTTTCCATACTTTAGTAGCCTGATGGTTGTTCATGTCATTCGATTGAACTTGCTTTCTTGTCCAAACTTTAATTGGTCCTTGCATCTAGCAATGTATTGCGAAATGACCATAATGATAGCAATTGTAACACTGAACGGAAAAACCCATCTTGATTTTTTCTCGACGTGGTTTTTTCATCAATATCTCTGTAATGGATGGCTTTGTGACTATAGTTATTGCACTTGTAACAGTAGCTATTGAACATCAGAGGGCATCTTTTAGAAGAAAATCATCTTTGTGATGTACCTTCTCTTGATTCTTGCTGATCATGGGATCTTCTGAGAATACATGTATAACTGTTAGTCTTTTCTTCTTTTTCCATAGAGCTTTTACTTTCTTCAATGTTATTCTCGATCTTCGAATTTGTCTTTAACTGAGTAGTTGGTTTGTCTAGATCTTCCTTTAGAGGGAGGATCTTCTATTCTTTCTTTTGACAAATTTCTATCTTTTCTTGGAGTTGTCTTATTAGATCTTCTTCTATTTTTTTGACTTCTTCTACTTGTTTGTTCAGATCAAAGATATTGTCTTCCATTTGTCCTTTTGAATTCTGATCATCCTCATGGGATTTTTGCAGTTGACCTTTTAGTACATGATTCTCCTTTAAGAGTTCTGAGAGGTACTTTTCAAATTCAAAGTTTGTCAGACATACCTTCTGTAACTCTACCTTCAAGGATTTGATTTCAAGTTCTTGTTTTCTTCTTAACTTCTCTTCCAATATTTCTTTAGTCTTATAGGTACTTATCTCACTGTCTTTGTCTTGTAGCTTGCAGACCAATTCTTTGTCCTTATCTTCTAGCAGTCTTCTGAGCTTAACAATTTCTTATGATTGCTTTTCAATTTTTGTAGCTGACTTCTTAAGTTTATCTTTCAAGGAGTTGGATATGGCTTCTTTGATTCTGGTAGCTTCTTCGACTTGGGAGTTTTAGATCAATTATGGTCTGTGTGGCCTTCTCAGATTCTTCTTGATTCCTCTTCTCAGATTTGTCCAATTGCTCGTGCAATACCTGGTTTTATTCACAAAGATTTTTCACTTCTTGCAAAACATTAGTAATTTCATTGTCTATCATAGTATTTGCTAAATTTTTATCAGTTACCAGAGAGCAAGGATTTTCATCACAATCTGAAGTATTTCATTTTATGAATTCAAAATGGCTCTCATGTTCTATGCCTGATAAACATATCTCTTTAAAAGAATTACAAACAGAGTGTTCGAGGGACTTACCTGGATCTTGTACTGACCTTTTCATGGGAATGTCTTCTGCTTCTTGTTCTTCATCTGAGTTTTGCTGATATATTTTGAATGACAATTCTTCAACTAAGTTGCACTTTCCTATTTTCTCTTTCTGGAGGTCTTTTAGATCTTCAAGCATTAATTCCATAACCTCTGCTTCTTGTTCTTTATTGGAGCAGAGTTGTTCTAATCTAAGCCATAGTTCCTTAGTTGAGCTGTACTTCCCTATCTTCTTCTTTTGGATATTTGTTAGGCCTTCAAGGATGGCTTCCATAACCATATAATTATTTTTCTTTGCTTCCTTTTGAGCTGCTGTTTTCACTTTCTTTGGAGGAGTATATCCAGTGAGAAGCGATTTCCATATACCAATTCCTTCTACCTCAAGATAAACTTGCATTCTTCTTTTCCAGATGAAGTAATTTGTTCCATGAAACAATGGTACTCCATTCGTTGAGAACCCCATGGTGTGTTAAGGATCTACTTCAAGCTGGTAAGGCTTTCTTCTGAAGACCCACTTTGATACCAATTGTTGGACACACCACGTACACTGAGAGGGGGGGGGTGAATCAGTGTGCACAACTTTTATTACTTTTTCAATTTTAGCAACTTATTCAATATTATGGATTATCACATTATCATTATGCCATCATCAACATTATTATCATCATCATATCATCATCACATAAGAAGCATAATATGATACACAGTACACCAGATTTTACGTGGAAACCCAAGTCCTTGGGGAAAAACCATAGAAGTATTTATAATAATAATTATCCAGCAACAACTGGAAGGAGGCAACAACCCCCTTATTATAATGACTTCAATTCTCCAGCTACAACTGGAAGGAGGCTACAAGCCCCTTTCCTTGCCCTGTCTTGCCACCCTGATATGAAGATAGAAACTGCTGAACCATGACCGCACTGATCAACACCTGTACTACACTGCATAATTTGTACCACACTGCACAACCACTGCTACTACTAACCACTGCTCATCATCTGATCACTACTCATCAATTGATCACTGTCCACTGTATCACTTTGCTCATCAAACTATACAATCAACCTGTCCAATCAAGCTGTACCAATCAATTTGTTGCTCACATCATCCAACTTAGTCAATCTGAGTCTAACCAACTGCACACCAAACCCAATCCACCTGAGTCAAACCAACTGTTCATACAACTCGGCTAGTTTGAGTCAGACCAACTGCACATAAGGCAACCTCTGCCAATCCTGCTCAATTGAACCAACCTGTACCAAACTGCTTGTGTACCTGTGCCAAATCAATCATATACTTGTGTTAATATAATCAAGTGCTTTGACAGTCAACCGACCCTTCTTACTTGGCCTATTTATCAAGTAAGAGACACATTTGAGCAACCAAGAGACTTCACATACGATCAACCAAACTTTGTCCAAACACACTCAACTCAATGACACCAACCAACCTCAATCACGGTCAAGGTATACTTGACAGTTAAACATGATATACTTCAACCAACTAACCTCAGCCAAGACGATAAGACTTAACCAATTATGTCAAACTCAGCTAGTCTCATAAACTCTTAGACACAATAGGATTTTTCACTCCACTCAAATCAAGTCAACAAATCAAGCAAATATCAAGCAAATAGTTGCTTACAATACTGTCAAAGGTGTTATCACCAACCTTGTAGTTGCTTATGTGAGGTGGATCTAGAATGGACGGTAGAGGGACAAAGCAACTAAGGAGGTGGAACCAAGACTGCCTAGACTCCTAAATGGATGGTAGTCATGCCAATCGAAGCAGCCTTCACTTTATGTTATCTTAGCCCAAGACAACAAAGGGGGAGACCCAAATCTACTCCCAACACGAGAGATCTAACCTAGACACCAAATCAGATCAAATGGACTTGAGGTACGTAAGGTGTAAGGTAGTGGAAACCCTAGATCTATGGATGATGTCACTAAGTGAACCAAGGCTTTGGATGAGGGTTTAGGAAGTGTGAGGCTTGATCCAAAGTGGGACATAGGTGACCTATGAAGTAAATACTAGATCTGGGGTTGAGGTACTAGCAACAAGTGAGGATATCTGCTGCCTTGGGAAATGTGACCAATGCAGGAAGGTCAAGGACAGGATTGGGGCTATCTAGTATCGATGGAAAGACTCGATGAAAGATATGACAGAGTCAAAGTACCCGAGTCATCAAGGAAAAGTCAGATTACAAGGAAAGGAGGCCAAAGAGGGGGTAGCACTAGAGTTGGAGATCGGTGCCTATCAGATCTAGGGCAATGGAGTCACTATCTGCTCAGCGTTGGAGGAGACCCACCTGGGAAATACCCCGATCTACAAACCCAAAATGTATTTGGCCGAAAAAGTCAGTCTACGGGGAAAACCAACAGCAAGGTAGGCCAGTGCTAGGGTTTGGAAGGGCAGATCCTTAGATCTAGGACAATCTGAAGGCCACTAGCTCAGCGTTGGAGGAGAAATGGAATGAGGATGACCTGATCTACAAACCCAAGTTGGAAAAATGCCGGAAAAATCAGATCTGGGAAAAAGTCAGAAAAATAATGAGGAGCGCTAGGGTCTTGGAAGACAGTTTCTCAGATCTAGGGCCACCTGTCAGCATCTAGCTCAGTGTTGAAGGTGATTTGGAGAGAGGAGGACCCCATCTACAAACCCAAGGAGTTATGCCAGAAAAATCAAATCTCGAAAAAGTCAGAATTTCATGAGGAGTGTTGGGGTTTGAGGAGACAGTTTTCCAGATCTAGGGCAAACCAACCACTTTCAAATCAGCGTTGAGGGTGAATTAGGGAGGGGAAAACCCGATTTACAAAACCCAGCAATGGTTTGTCCAGAGATCAAGCGGTTTATTTTTTAGTATTTTTTTGGTTTTTTATTATATATAGAATTTTCAGTAAAATGAAGAAAAGCATGTGTCAATGGGTTGAGATCTGGAAGAATAGAACTAACTTGCAGATCTTACCTGGAAATCCTTGTAGATGCCTTGAAGGTGATGATCCTTGCTATCCCGATCAATTTGAGAAGACCTGTGTGATTTTTAAGCCCAACATTTTGCTCCAAGTGACCAATGCGCCCTCTCTCCTGCACAAGCAAACGTCAACAATATTAGATTTACTGTGTCATGAGAAAAAGACAAGATCTACAGAAAAATAACAAGATGTAATCATAGATCACAATGAAGCTAATGAAAACCCCTTGTTATAGACGAAACCAGTCTAAGCGAGTTGAGGACCCCTTGCAAAAACACCTAAGTGAAGTCGCTCTCCTGTAGACAAGACAATGATCCCGAAAAAATATAGATCTCACACAAATTTCCCGAATGCTAGGAAACAAAAGACTTTCCAATCACCATCTAAGAACACCAGATGCACAGGAGATTCAAAAATACCCATAAGAAAGTTTTTTCTATTAATCAGATCCAAGAGTCAAAGACCCCTTACAAATGAGAAGCTCTCTCATTTAAATAGGAATGAGAGAACCAAAATCCTAACCACTTTCAAAACGAGTGGCTAAGATTAAAAAATATAAATGTTCTAATCAATGGTTGAGATGAGCTCAACATACAATACATGGATCAATATAACCATACAATACCAAAGTGGACTAGATCACCCATAAGAGGGTACCTCACTCAACAAGAAATAAATGAAGCATATGGTGGGTCCATGGAGTGTTAACTAACTCCCTCTGGGTGTCCCCATGGCACAATAAAACAATATAATATTTTAATTTTTTGACTTTGTGCCTCCTTGAGGAAATTGTGAGCCTCCCAAAAGCCCCAAAAAATAATATAAAAATGCTCCAAAAATAGGTGTGGGCCCAATCTGGTGCTGCAACTGCTGGAGAAGGTCTGGAGGACATCACTCTCATCATCATGACTTATCCCATGCCATTTCCTTGTCTTAGTAGTCCAAATCGATTTCTTCAGTAGCCATTTAATCGTTTTTTAATTTGCCTTGGGAAACATGAACCTACCAAAACATCCTCCTAGGGTGCTTGCGTTGTCCAACTGAGCCTACTAGGCTCTCTGGGAGGGGGTACTATGGTATAATCAAGTGGATTCACCCCCTATGCCCCATACAACGCCCTAGGAGATCTAATAAAAACATTTCCCTGCTTAGACACATCATCCATTGAAACAAAACTGCATCAATAGGGTAAAATGAGCCTGATCATCTCAGCAAGTGCTCGGAACTGAAAACAAGCTTTCTCACTAAGCTTAGAGAGTCCAAATCCGTCTAGGGTATATACTCATACCCTTACCAGGTCTCTACCTGATCATCAACAATATCCAATAGATAAAGTAATAACCTGTAAATGATCAGATAACCAATATAACTCAGGCTGGCATCCATATGCTGCAGGTGTTCAAAGGCTAAGACATGCTCTACAAATCATTTAAGTAACAATCATAACAAGTAGCAGTCACTTCATTGGTGATTTATCAATCAAATATATATATATATATATATATATATATATATATATAGGGTTTCATTTATTAATCATAACTTAGATCAAACTTTCAAGACCATACTCACTTCATAGTTGTAGTCAATTTGCTAGTGAAGGGTGAAGGCTAAAAATTATAAGGCTAGGACAAAGGATGACCACCAACTCAACATTGTGACACTTTGGATATGGAAAGGGAATACACACTCTAGCGATATGCCGGACAAACAATAACAAAGGGGATGGCAGTACTTCACAAATGGGTGAACTACTTCAGAGGAGCCTACTCACCTTGACAAATGCTCACAATCCAACTCAATACAAGTAAGGCCATCAATCTTTAGATAGAACTTTTGGGAACCATTGCTTTTTGGGGCTTTGATTTTCCATAGCCTTGGTCTATGCACTTTTATGCGGACTTTTATTAATTTAGGCTTTGCATTCATGTATGTTGAAAAACACTATTCATGAATGTTTAAGATATTTCATTACAATATTTTTCAGAGCCATCTTCACTAGGCTAGCCTTTCATTCATGTATGTTGAAAAACACTACTCTTCATGAATGGGATTTTTGCAAGATATTCATTTCATTTCTAGATACATTGTATTGATGGCAGCACTACTTGTTTGAGGTAAGCAAACACATCCTAGGTATCTCAGAGCCGAGACACAAATAAACAGGGAGGTTTGTCCAATAAAGGCTTTAGCGGGGGAAAAGTCTTGCATGCCACAAGTCAAGCAATAGGTTGGGTTAAAACATAACTAGAAGGTAATGGATGGGTGGAGACAGTGAAAGATGAAACCAACACTAGCAAGCCAAAAAATGGTGGGAATGACTACCTCTATTTTCCCTAAGGAGGGTAAGACCAATGAGTATAGATCAAGAACTTCCAAGTATGAGTAGGGACATCAATACATAATATAGATACATCCAAGTCCACATATTTATATAACCGCCAGATCATGACACTAAATGCTAGTACATGTCACTAAAATGAGTATAAGAGCAATGATAACCATAAGACAATATAATATAAATTGAGTCATAACCATGTAAATATATCCATCTGAACCATCATCTATCTAATGAGAAACACTGATACAAATCTGGGCATCACTAATTGCTCTACAAATGACTAAATGACTACATAAGTCCTCAAATCTGAGTGTCCTAAGACTCAGTCCTGACATGGGAGAGTACTATAGTCCACTGATAACATAATGAACCATCAAAGCTGCTCATCTCAGCATCTCATATGTAGGAGATCTGGCTGAAAAAATGTATTGAATCTGAAAAATAGAATATGGTAGCCCGGCTGCTATATATGTGATAACATCTGGCTCCAACTGGGACAAGTGCTCTGTTGAAAAGAGCGCTTGAGAACCTCAGAATTTCTGCTCCTCGCACTCTGCTTCTCGCATTGTCGATCAATCCCTCCGGCTCTGCAACCGCTACCAAAATGTCACCAACTACCTGCAGCATGTCCTGAGCTATACCAAACTCACAGACTGGTCGTCAGAGCGACATGTGGATAAAATAAAGTACTAAAACTGAAAATGCATGAAAACTGAAAAGTAGAAAGTAAATCTAATCTATAACCAAAACTTTTAAGAAAAGTTTGATTTTATTGTGCAGGAAAAAGGAAAATAAACTCAAGACTAAACTAAGAGCTTCAAAAGCGAGCTTCAGGCAAAGATGAAAGATTCTAAGCTACACTACTGTTGGGAAAGGCTTATTCAATCCTACCTACTCTAACCTAACCAATTAGGTAAGTGCTAAGTAAAATGATAGATCCAATGTAACGACTCGCTGAAATGATCGATTGAGCTTTCTTTACAGTTAATGATACAACAATTCAAAGATAGGTTGTAAGTAATGTGAATGAAAATTGAAGCCATTGTAACTTGTTGTTTGAAAATCAAAGAAAGATATGGATCAAGAGAAATGAAATCATGCCAGGAATGAGATTGATAGTTGTAGACTTCTTTCATCCATAGATCGATAGGATCATAAAATTTATTCAAGTTTAAATTTGATGAAAGAAAAGAATACGATACATGATTCATCCCTCCTAGGCCATCATTGTTTCCCTCATCTTTTTGGTCAGCATACTCAATCATACTCACATTATGATCAATGATGAAACAAAATATGGACAAATTAGAGATCATGAAACTGGAAATTGAGATTAACCCCATTTGTTGTTTATAAAATGAGAAAATATGGAATTGGTCTTTATTGAGCTTTTCATTCACCCAATCAAAGAAATTAACAAAGTTGAAAGCATTATGCACCAAGGATGAAATGAGATAAAATGTTTTACCATTGACCATTTGGCACTTTCGAGACTCTGTACCGAATGATGCCATAGAGGACTTCAAAAGCTGGGATGGGAGGGTGGATTGACAAATTAAAATGTTTTGTATCACCTAAAGGTGTTAACACCAATCTTGCATGTGATATGGGACATTTTCTAGAGAAATTGGCAAGATTGAAACTAACATCCCAAAAACTAGACTCACTATGATTAATTTCCTCAACCAAATCACCTTGATCAAAAGTATGATGGGGAATAGTCACAACATTACAAGAATCATTCCTTGGAGGCTCTTGATGATTATTTTGACACAGATTCCAGTGTGAAAGATGTGACAAAGAAGGCTCTAGGTCAAGCTCGCTCACTGGTATATCATCACCATGTGGTTGTTTCTCTCGAGATTGTTCATTACATTCAACTGAGGGTAAATGATCATCATCATTCATTTGATAAGGAAAAATATCACTATGTTCATTTCTATCCTCACAAACTTGGTCAACTACAATATGACCACATGATTGCTCTTCAACGGAAGTTTTATTAATTTCAACCTTTTCTTCTTCTGTAGTGATATGATCAAGCTTTGAATCCAGATTCGGATAGGTTGGATAGTGACTCAAATTATCATCAATTAGGTAATGACTATGGAGTTGCTCTTTTAAAGGCTCTTTAATGACCTCACCAATGGAAGGCTCAACTATAAATGTTTCTTGATGGTGCATGTTAGGTTCCTTTCCACAGATCAAATCCAGGATTTGCTCCGTGACTTCTTCAGGTAATAATAACAGAATATCTTGTATGATTTGATTGATATCCCTCTTAGTTTCAACATGAGGTTTTGAAACATTATTATCGGAGTACTCTGTAACATTTTTATGGATTGCAGGCATGCTCATAATTTGGAACATATCAGGAGAGGAATGGTTCAATTGAGAAAGCACATTGTCAATATATTGATTATCAACGGCCCAATCATTGCTAGACTGACACTCTAAAATATCAGTGTTCCTACTCCAACTATCAATTAACAAATCTGTGAACATGTCATACCTAGTGATGGATCCTGGTGCTGAATGATCAAACCCTAGTTGAACATCCCCTCGCAAGGATTCTCCTAAGGGTCGCATATAAACATCTTCATTGTTTGCACCTCTAATTTCCATGTAACCCAGAGAATATCCAAATGACTTTCAATAGAAATATCCTTATTTCCGTCAAACTGGGGCAACCTCCTAGTGTAATCGTTTGGCATAGGATGAGGTGCCCCTGGTATTTCAGAAAAGTCAAAAGGAGACTGTTTGTCTTGTTTTTTAACAGTTCTGGTTACTTGGCTATAAGGATTTGACTGGGACCGACTTCTAGGTTGATGTTGACTTACAGGTCCACTCGGGATGGTTGGGAAATCTTTGTTGCATGGGTGAGGAAGTTGGTGGGTATCATGAAGATTGTGATAACTAGATTCATACCCATAGTCATGCTCGAGATCATCCTCATACCTGTAGTATGACCTCCATCTATCCCTTTCGTTTATTTCAATCACTTTTTTGGTTAATTCCTTCATGTGCGTCAAGAATACATTTGAATTCATTATGATTTATGGGATGGGTTCGCTTCTCAGTGGAGTCGCGTTGTGGGGTCGTCAAGTGAACCACACGGGTAATTCATCAAAAAGAGATATGTCGTAGGGAAAGGTGAGGTATGTTAAACCAAGGTAGGCCTCTACCTCCCCGACAACGACGCCAAAATGTTATCACCAACTTTGTAGTTGCTTATGTGAGGTGGATCTAGAATGGACGGTAGAGGGACAAGCAACTAAGGAGGTGGAACCAAGACTGCCTAGACTCCTAAATGGATGGTTGTCACGCCAATCGAGGTAGCCTTCACTTTATGTTATCTTAGCCCAAGACAACAAAGGGGGAGACCCAGATCTACTCCCGACACGAGAGATTTAACCTAGACACCAAATCAAATCAAATGGACTTGAGGTACGTAAGGTGTAAGGTAGTGGACACCCTAGATCTATGGATGATGTCACTAGGTGAACCAAGGCTTTGGATGAGGGTTTAGGAAGTGTGAGGCTTGATCCAAAGTGGGACACAGGTGACCTATGAAGTAAATACTAGATCTGGGGTTGAGGTACTAGCAACAAGTGAGGATATCCGTTACCTTGGGAAACGTGACCAATGTAGGGAGGTCAAGGACAACATTGGTGCTATCTAGTACCGATGGACAGACTCGATGAAAGATATGACAGTGTCAAAGTACTCGAGTTATCAAGGAAAAGTCAGATTACAAGGAAAGGAGGCCAAAGAGGGGGTAGCGCTAGAGTTGGAGATCAGTGCCTCTGTCAAATCTAGGGCAATGGAGTCACTATCTGCCCAGCGTTGGAGGAGACTCACCTAGGAAATACCTCGATCTATAGACCCAGAAAAGTATTTGGCCGGAAAAGTTAGTCTACGAGAAAAAACCAACAGCAAGGTAGGCTAGCGCTAGGGTTTGGAAGGGCAAATCCTCAGATCTAGGACAATTTGGAGGCCACCAGCTCAACGTTGGAGGAGAAATGGAATGAGGATGACCTAATCTACAAACCCAAGTTGGAAAAATGTTTCCCAAAATCAAATCTGGGAAGAAGTCAGAAAAATAATGAGGACCAATAGCGATGGATTTCTATGGAGCATCCAGGAACAAGAAGATTCAATCGGACGACGAATTCTTACGTGGTCCAAGGAAATCAAAGGTCCGCTTCCACGATTTCATCTATATCGATTCTTAATATCAGAATAGCTTATATAGTCATGATTCAATTCAGGTCCACCGACTAGCTTAGCGTTGAAGGTGATTTGGAGAGAGGAGGACCCGACCTACAAACCCAAGAAGGAACTATGCCAGAAAAATCAAATTTGGAAAAAAGTCAGAATTTCATGAGGAGCGTTGGGGTTTGAGGAGACAGTTTTCCAGATCTAGGGCAAATCAACCACTTTCAGATCAACGTTGAGAGTGAATTGGGGAGGGGAAAACCTGATCTACAAAACCCAGCAGTGGTTTGTCGAGAGATCGAGCGGTTTATTTTTTAGTATTTTTTTGGTCTTTTATTATTTATGGAATTTTCAATAAAATGAAGAAAAGCATGTGTCAATGGGTTGAGATCTGGAAGAAAGGAACTAACCTGCAGATCTTACCTGGAAATCCTTGTAGATGCCTTGAAAGTGATGATCCTTGCTATCTTGATCAATTTGAGAAGACCTGTGTGATTTCTAAGCCCAACATTTTGCTCCAAGTGACCAATGCGCCCTCTCTCTTGCACAAGCAAACGTCAACAATATCGGATTTACTGTGTCATGAGAAAAATACAAGATCTACAGAAAAATAACAAGATGTAATCATAGATCACAATGAAGCTAATGAAAACCCCCTGTTACAGACGAAACTAGTCCAAGCGAGTTGAGGTCCCCCTACAAAAACACCTAAGTGAAGTCGCCCTCCTGTAGACAAGACAATGATCCCGAAAAAATATAGATCTCACACAAATTTCCCGAATGCTAGGAAGCAAAATACTTTCCAATCATCATCTAAGAACACCAGATGCAAAGGAGATCCAAAAAATATCCACAAGAAAGTTTTTCTATTAATCAGATCCAAGAGCCAAAGACCCCTTACAAATGAGAAGCTCTCTCCTTTAAATAGGAATGAGAGAACCAAAATCTTAACCACTTTCAAAACGAGTGGATAAGATTAAAAAATATAAATGTTCTAATCAATGGTTGAGATGAGCTCAACATACAATACATGGATCAATATAACCATACAATACCAAAGTGGACTAGATCACCCATAAGAGGGTACCCCACTCAACAAGAAATAAATGAAGCACGTGGTGGGTCCATGGTGTGTTAACTAACTCCCTCTGGGTGTCCCCATGGCACAATAAAACAATATAATATTTTAATTTTTTGACTTTGTGCCTCCTTGAGGAAATCTTGAGCCTCCCAAAAGCCCCAGAAAATAATATAAAAATGCCCCAAAAATAGGGGTGGGCCTAGAATGGTGCTGCAACTACTGTAGAAGGTCTGGAGGACATCACTCTCATCATCATGACTCATCCCATGCCATTTCCTTGCCTCACTAGTCCAAATCAACTTCTTCAGTAGCCATTTAATCTTTTTTTAATTTGCCTCGGGAAACGTGAACCTGCCAAAACTTCCTCCTAGGGTGCTTGCGTTGTCCAATTGAACCCACCAGGCTCTCTGGGAGGGGGGTACTATGGTACAATCAAGTGGCTGCACCCCCTATGCCTACAATCAAGTGGCTGCACCCCCTATGCCCCATACAACGCCCTAGGAGATCCAATAAAAACATCTCCCTGCTCAAACACATCATCCAGTGAAACAAAACTGCATCAATAGGGTAAAATAAACCTGATCATTTCTGCAAGTGCCCGGAATTGAAAACAAGCTGTGTCACTAGACTTAGAGAGTCTAAATCCATATAGGGTATATACTCATACCCTTACCAGGTCTTTACCTGATCATCAACAATATCCAATAGATAAAGTAATAACCTTTAAATGATTAGATAACCAATATAACTCAGGCTGACATCCACATGCTGCAAGTGTTCAAAGGCTAAGACATGCTCTACAAATCATTTAAGTAACAATCATAACAAGTAGCAGTCACTTCATTGGCAATTTATCAATCATATATATATATATATATATATATACATAAGGTTTCATTTATTAATCATAACTTAGATCAGACTTTCAAGACCATACACACTTCGTAGTTGTAGTCAATTTGCTAATGAAGGGTGAAGGCTAAAAATGATAAGGTTAGGACAAAGGATGACCACCAACTCAACATTGTGACACTTTGGATATGGAAAGGGAATACACACTCTAGCCATATGCCGAACAAACAATAACAAAAGGGATGGCAGTGCCTCACAAATGGGTGAACTACTTCAGAGGTGCCTCCTCACCTTGACAAATGCTCACAATCAAACTCAATACAAGTAAGGCCATCAATCTTTAGATAGAACTTTTAGGAACCATTGCTTTTTGGGGCTTTGATTTTCCATAGCCTCGGTCTACGCACTTGTATGTAGACTTTTATTTTTTTAGGCTTTGCATTCATGTATGTTGAAAAACACTACTTTTCATGAATGTTTAAGATATTTCATTACAATATTTTTCAGAGCCAACTTCATTAGGCTAGCCTTTCATTCATGTATGCTGAAAAACACTACTTTTCATGAATGGGCTTTTTGCAAGATATTCATTTCATTTCCAGATACATTGTATTGATGGTAGCGCTACTTGGTTCAAGTAAGCAAACACATCCTAGGTAACTCAGAGCCGAGACACAAATAAACAGGGGGTTTGTCCAATAAAGGCTTTAGCAGGGGAAAGGTCCTCCATGCCACAAGTCAAGTAGTAGGTTGGGTTAAAACATAACTAGAAGGTAATGGATGGGTGGAGACAGTGAAAGATGAAACCAACACTAGCAAGCCAAAACATGGTGGGAATGACTACCTCTAGTCTCCCTAAGGAGGGTAAAACCAATGAGTATAGATCAAGAACTTCCAAGTCTGAGTAGGGACATCAATACATAATACAGATACATCCAAGTCTACATATTTATATGACCGCCAGATCATGACACTAAATGCTAGTATATGTCACTAAAATGAGTATAAGAGCAATGATAACCATAACACAATATAATATAAACTGAGTCATAACCATGTAAATATATCCATCTGAACCATCATCTGTCCAATGAAAACACTGATACGAATTTGTGCATCATTTACTGCTCTACAAATGAGTAAATGACTACATCAGTCCTCAAATCTGAGTGTCCTGAGACTCATTCCTGACATGGGAGAGTACTATAGTCCACTGATAACATAATGATCCATCAAAGATGCTCATCTCAGCATCTCATATGTAGGAGATTTGGTTGAAAAAATGTACTGAATCTGAAAAATAGAATATGGTATCCCGACTACTATATATGTGATAAAAAAAGGTTGTCATTAACAGTCCAGCTCCATTTAGGTCAAAGACACAATGATCAAAACTTGTCAAACTAGTTTTCAAAGAAAACACTTAGGTTGATCAAAGAAATCACTCATGAGATCTATTACTTACATGTGAACTTCTCATTCAATACTACACTATACAACAGTCAAAATAAAAACCAAAATCTATTTCAACAATATCCAAGATAATCTTTAAGATCTATATCAAGATCACATCAAGATATATTTCAAGGTAACCATCACCATAGCCTCCATAACATATTCAATGACTTCAAAGATATATACCAATATATAGGCTCACATACCAAGATCAAAGATGAACTCTATCCATGAGAGACATTACCATCACAAGAGAAACCCAGAAGCATGAACCATACATTTTTGAAGATCACAAGATGAAGAAACAATAGACAAACCAAAAGAAACTCTATATCATGTCATCACATAGCCCTCATAACAAGTTTTCCAACGAGCCAATAATTTTGTAATTCTGATTCCGTATGAGAAAGCTATGTCGATTTTAGTGAAGATGCCCAAAACTTTCTCCTCCACAAAGTTTCGCACTTTTCTGCAAGAGTTGCGAAATACCAAAGAGAGAATTGATTGATGAACAAATGAAATGTTTGATATTCTATTTATGTAGGTCAGGGAGGAAAGTTAGTACCTCAAACTTGGCCGACATGCAATTCAAAATTACAAATAATTAAATTCTCTTTTGTTTGGTCGGCTGACCCAAGAAGGTGGGGTACACCAACTTCAAAAATTCATATCTCTTCAACCGTAAGGAGTTATAAGATGCTCCACATATCAACGGAAATTGATTGATGAGGACTATCTCTCCATGATGGGTTTATTTGCAAATTCTTGGTCTAGTAACCTTAAAATCTTTAATTTGTTCAGGACTTCAAAGATTCTACACACAAAGGTGCCAAAGACCATGTTACCTTATGCATAAGTTCCAAGGTCAAAGGCTTCAATGGAAATCATCAAAGGCATGAGGGATTCAATGGTATTCACATCCACAGACTTCACATCAAGAAGGAGGAGGGATCCACCATATACTCATCATATCAAGGGTATCAAGAACTTCAACACGACCAATCAAGTGGGAACAAAGACTTTTTCAAGAATATCATTATCATATTCAAGGTCTCCCTATCCTTAAAAACATATCTAATGGTTCCACTATATATCTTCATCACAATAAGAGTACCAACACCCCAAAAGAGGGGTAGAAAGACCTCACCACTAGTTTGCAACACCTTATGGGATTCATATTCATGATCACAAGACTACAACATACTAATGACCATATAGCGTCCAAGGGCCATTAAACCACCATATGTATGGGTTCAAGATCCAAGTCTCCACATGCAAGAGGATCAAGATCTAAGGTTGTGGACTCAAGGACCCCACAAGAACTCAATAACCTCAAGACCATCCAATGCAAGCAATGGGCTCCAACATCAACACATCAAGGGACTTACACACATGAACCACATTATCCATCCAACAACCAATCAAGAGACCAAAACAAGTACAAGCATAACAAGCAACACAAAGACCAGTAACCAAAGATCAACCAAGATTAAAGAACTCGACAATGGTCTCAAACGGGACCAAGACACAAGTTAGGGGCACTTGACCAAGTGAATGGGTAACAAGGGCTTTTGCCATTGTTCCAAGGCCTCCAAGGGCTTCAAGCTTGGGCTTGGACAAGGTCAAAAGGGCTCCTCTGACATAGACAACCACAAACTAAACACTAACCCTTAGGGGTTCTACAAGGGGCACCAAGGACTCAACAATTGGCATCAATGACCAGACACCGTTTCCATCAATGACAACTTATTCAACAGTGTCGAAGCATTGACTAAAAGATGCCTACATTATTGGATAAATTATTGTTGATACATTGATTATGAAATGTTGCTAACCATCTGATGAGATTTAACTTGTAGGGAATGCCATGATCTGCAAGGACAAGTGATCCCATTGATATATGGATGGATCAGAAGCGGAAAGCCTCTAGAAGCATGACTCTCGGACCCAGAATGATCTCATGTAGAGATTTGGTGATTATAAGCGGAAGGCTTCTATAGATGTCAGTTTCTTTGCTATTTCAAATGATTATGGAAAGCAGTTTCTTTCCAACAAATAAACTCTAGAGGGCAAAGTTTACCTAGCCAATCTCTGAGAGACAAAGGGAGTTATCCCTCAAAGATGAGGATCCTGGTTTATTTCATATGATAGAAACTTAAAGAAATCTTCCTAAGTCAAAGAAGAACAAAGTTAAGATCCTGAGCAGATCGAGCATAATGACATTGACTACATTGATGACAATGTTGTCTAAAAACAGACAAGACAGTTGAAGGATCCTTGATGAACCCGGTCGTCACCAGGATGGATACTTACTTCGTATCTTTGGTTGTCCAATCTACATTCATGTGCCCAAGGATAAAAGGACAGAGTTAGAACATTCAGGTAAGAAGCGAGCATTCGTGGGATACAATGAGTCTTCAAAAGCTTACAAAATATACATCCCAGGATCGAGACAGATCGAAGTCAGTAGTGATTGACGTTTGAAGAAGAGATGGCTATCCGAAAAGGAAGAGGATCTGATATGGAGATCGATGAAGATGAAGAGATGAGATCATCTTCCCCTCTAGAAGTTGTTATCACATATATTGTAGTTGGGCTACCATGATGTTGTAGACACTGAGAGGGGGGGGGTGAATCAGTGTATAGCTTTTTATTACTTTTTCAACTTTAACAATCATCAACTGCTTCTTCAATACATCATTCATT
>LPNX010648168.1:142256-197884 GCA_001517045.1 Pseudotsuga menziesii
CACTGCTCATTCATTGTTCATCACAACTGTGCCACACTGTTCATCATCCTGTACAATCAATCTGTGCAATCTAGTTGTACCAATCAATCTGTCTGATCTAGCTGTAGCAATCAATATGTCTACATAAATCAATCTGCTGTTCACATCATTCGAGTTAGTCAATCTGAGTTTAACCAACCGTACACGAGACTCAGTCCACCTGAGTCAAACCAACTGCTCATACAGCTCAGCCAATATGAGTCAGACCAAATGCACATGTAGTAGCCTGTGCTAATGCTGCTCAACTGAACCAATGTACTCACTCCTAATTACCCCTATTCATCATTGTACTATTGTCGTCATTTCATCATTTATAATTCCATATCATCACACATTGTGTTTTCATCATACATCACTGATTATCACTGTGTAAACATCACTGAGCATATCAAACTGAGCACATCATTGTGTAAACATCTCTACCACATCACTGTGTACTTTTTAGTATATATGTCATCACTAAGCATTACTGAACATTTCACTGTGCTTAGGTGTGGGCATCATCACATCACATTACTGTGTATATTTATAAACACTGCCACTTCATTGACTGAGCATTCATATCATCACTTGTTCATTCATGAACTGTGCAGATTTCAGATAAAGAAAGCAGCCAAAAAGTCAAACTGTGTATGCACATACCTTGTCAATTACTGATTTTGTGTAGTTTGCGTACATACCATCTATTATTCCTGTAGACAAACTTACATTTGGACATACACCCATGCATACCACTATACACTTCAACTACATAACTCGCTGTTCATATAAATTTGCACACTTCATTGTTTTCAATGTTATGCCCGAGTGTACATACCTTGTTGCTGGGTCTGTCCAAGGGCAGCAATAAACTTTTGATCCTCCAAGCTTGGACTGTTTATAAAGATTAAAAACAAGAATCTATACCGCAGCAAGAATCCAAGTTTTCAACAAGTGGACTGTCATATAGATGCTGCAATAATTCAGACCTCCAGAAGTAAGAGACCTATAACACCAAGCACAAGTCCTGCTGCACCAACTGTACCAATGGATTCTTCATAAAATACTGCTGCAAGCACTGCAACTGTCAGAGGTTGAGAATCAATAATAACATGACTGGAAATATTGATAAAATTATAACCAGCAACAAGAATCCTTCTCCTTTTTCACAGCTGTAACTGCCTCTTCCAAACTGAACACGCTGCTACAGGAATGATGGCTGTGGATACTCTCTAGAATAAAACGCCTTCACAATCCTTGAATGACTGCAAAAACATGAGCAGAAACACCTCCAATCAACCAGAACTGTTCATTCATCGATGCCAACCCCACTCCATCGCATTTCTAGTATGCCGGTAGCAAAATAGATAAAAATAATGAACTGAACCATAAACTTGCAAGAGTGCTAATCTCGGGAATGATGAATTTCTCAGTAAGAAGACATATTGCCGGCAACGTACAATATGCAACCAGAGGAATGGAAGAAATTGGATATACGGTGGTGTTTATATATGCCAGACTCTCCAACCATTTGAGCCTTCCACTATAACCATACCAAATTGGACAATGCCTGCTAAGAAGAATTTCCACGGAGCCCAAAGCCCATGAATTTCCAAAATTTTGAAATGTCTGTCAATTTCTGTAGCCATGCGCTGCCATGTTTTTATTTTATTTTTTATCTCTGCTAGAAGTTGCCCAATTGCGGTGCTGTGGACGCTGCCAGAATTTCCACGGCCAACTAAAAAAAACGCTGCTGTTAATTACCCAGAATTTCCACGGCCAACTAAAAAAAACGCTGCTGTCAATTACCCAGAATTTCCACGGCCAACTAAAGAAAAAAAACGCTGCTGTCAATTACCCAGAATTTCCACGGCCAACTAAAGAGGACGCTGCTGTCAATTAACCAGAATTTCCACGGCTAACTAAAAATGATACCTCAGTTTTTAATAATCAGTCGAGAGCATTTCTTAACATCAAAGAAGGTATAGATATATTTATATGGAAAGAAAAAAGAACATTTCCTTGAATTGATGAATATTATTATTATTTTAATTTTTTCATTAGACTTTTCCTTGTTTTAATGAAAAAAAATATTTAATTTAAAAAATAACTTATTAAACCATTTTAAAACTTTAATATTTAAACATTTTAATATTTAAGAACATTAGAAATCTTTTTAATGTGAAAAACATTAGAAGACTTTTTTAATGTGATTTAATAATTTAATTTAAGGGTAATGGTTAGATGATTATGGATTTAGGGACTCCTCCTAGGGAATCAAGAACTTGAAAGCACGCATATGACCTCTGAAGGGGTTATTTGGACCCTTGCAACTTTTTCGACCACTTAGGATTACTTAAACACTCTACAGGACTTTTGGCAATGTCCCAAGGACTCCAAGGGCTTCAGACTTGGGCTTGGACAAAGTCAAAAAGGTCTCCTTTGACACCGACAACCACAAACCAAACACTAACCCTTAGGGGCTCCACAAGGGGCACCAAGACTCAACTGTTTGCATCAATAACCAGGCACTGTTGGCATCAATGACAACTTAATCAACAGATGTAGCATGCAGATTGATCTCTTTATTTTTCTGAGCCAGATTGTCAAATGGGGAAACATCATGGATCATCATTATAACATGTGATCCATTCAGAGCCTATGTTCAGTAGCAGATACAAAATATTTCCTTGCCAGGACTGAGATCTCCTTATCCTTTGAGATGACTTCAGCAGTGACCTAGTTCATTTCAGTGGAGCAGGAGATATGGTACACAGTTACAGAGGCGCTTATCAGATGGAGACAAGTATATATGGTGAGATCAGGTATATGTTTCCTTGGTTTGTTTTTGCTCTGTGATGTATATTAAACACCTAGGCTTGTCTTGTTAGGATGATCATGGTGACCTATGCTTATATATATACTATTGTTTGAACTTGTGCTAAGATTGATCAAAGGACTTAATGTTGAAGACTGTTGCTCATGCCATGCTTTACACAAATTATTAAACCTTAGTGTTGTGTTGGTCCCAAGTGGCATTTGTCCCTGTCCATCCAGTTCATCCATGATTGATTCTCACCCCATGACTTTGGTTTGATTGAGACTTATGAGATTGAAGATCACTTTCCTGACTATGACCCTTATGCATGATGGATCCCATGTTGTTTTGTTTCTCGGCTCTGAGTTGTGCATCAAAACTTGCCGACGTCTTGATCCTTCTGGGCCAAGAGAACCCGTTGGTTTTGGTTCCTAAGCTTAGGCAAGTTGGGTTTTGAAGCCTTGACCTCTTTGGACGGTTGCCCTCGATGTTTTGTCTTGACTGTGGATATTCCCCCTTCATTGCCCGAAGAGTGTCGGCTAAAACTCGAAGCAATATGTCTACCATTATTACATGCATTATGTGCTATAAGTTCTATCTGTTGAAAT
This sequence comes from Pseudotsuga menziesii, assembly GCA_001517045.1. Lineage (NCBI taxonomy): Eukaryota > Viridiplantae > Streptophyta > Pinopsida > Pinales > Pinaceae > Pseudotsuga > Pseudotsuga menziesii. Next base: position 145,701 of record LPNX010648168.1, read on the forward strand.
GCAAAGCCCTCAAATAAATGCGAATTGTGTCTTGAGACTTAACTAAAAAAGGGTTATAAAGTGAAATTGTGAAAGGCCTAATGGCAGTGAATAAATAAATGCTAAATCTAAAGACTATTGGCCACTATTGAAATGTAATGATTAATTCCTCAAGGAGCCTGCAGGTTTTGATGTGAGATGGGGCAAGGGACTGCTAATTCACAGTGTTCCTGAGGATCTCTTCACTATAGTTTCTTGTGTACTCAACACAAGGGTACTAGTAAATATCCTCATGGAGCTTGTTTCTTAGCTTGGATGTGAGCCATAGACATGTTGTTAGAGTTGAATGGGCTCTTTTCAGATCAACTCATTCACTTGTGAGACACCACCATCCCCTATTGTTCATCTGTCATGTATATGCCACTGTGGTCATGTGTAATTGTCATCATTCTGAGATCTCATATTGAGATCTCATATGGTCAAAGTCATCTACAAGTCATCTCCCTTTACCTTAGCCTTGTTTTCCACCCTCACCCAGCATTAGCACACTGTTTAAACTTTGTAAGCATGGCATGCACAAGAGACTTCCATAAGGTTCTAAGAGCTTTCAAAAGCACATGTATATCTTACTTATTATTATTATCGTTGTCACCATGATTCTGAATAACATGATTTAAGTTGGGTTTGATATACACCACTGGAACATTTCTTACCTTGGATACATGCAGGATCATATTGGTACAGTATCTCACCTACAGTTTGGGTACTTTGACCTGGTCAACCTAGTTGACCAAGTCAAACACGGTTCCCCAGGCAGTGACTCAAAAAACAACAATGCTTATATTTGCTCCAGACATGCCCAAGATCAATATTGCAGTCTTAGTTTTCAGAGTTTTGCATTGGATCTCATGATCAGTGATTATTATCACTTTATTATTGGCCAAATGATCAACTTTTATTACAGATTGCAGACTTTTTGGTTCTCCTAGAGAATTGCAGTTTCCCAAGGGGTATGAGTAGTCACTTATACCATTCTACTATGTTTCCAGACACTTCTATGTTGTCAGTTTGCCCCAATTCTTAGCCGAAACGAAGTTATGATGATGATTATTATTATTTTTCAGAGGATGTACCACTAAAAAATGAGCTAGGAAATCACTGAAGAAATTGATTTGCCTTGTGTGGTCAAGGAAATGGCAAGGGAATCTCTTTGGATGATTTATTATGGCTCTTCGGACATATTTGCATAAGTTTCAGTCAGTTTGATGTTCCGGATTATTTTCTTGGTTCTATTAGGGAGGACATTTCCCATAGGGCGAAATTGGACAAAATAGCCAAAATATAAGTCTGTAAATCAAGTGGTATCTTTAGAAATATGTATGGGGGGATCCCCTAATGACCCCCCATGTCTCTTATGTGTCAAACTTGCATAAGTAATGATTTATCATGTTGTTAAAATGGGCTCTATGAGGTAATTCGCCCCCCTCTTGACTTAGTCATGTTGATTCATGTATTGATCCGTGTAAAAGTGATCTCCACCGTTGATGATGTTTTAATTTCAATCGTTGGATGAAAAAGTGAGTTAGGGTTTGTGTCTCTCAAAAGCTATATAAAGAAGAGAACCCCCTCATTGTTTCCCATCGGGAATTTTGGCTCTTAACTTTTTGGAATAGAGAAAATTCTTTTGTGAGAAATACTTGTGTTCTTATGGATGGGATGTCGACAATTGTGATTGAAACTACTTTTCCTTTGCACTGAAAGATCTTTGGGAATAATCTAGCATATTTTTCGTGGATTATTATTTTATTCCAGGCAGAGAGGTCGTCTTGGAGAGACACATCATTTGGGGAGACCCACTGTTTATTTCTCTTCTGGATTTGTTTTGAATAGGGAGTGATTTTGTCTATGACCAATTATTTCTCTTATCTTTTATCTCTCGTTTGCAGTAGTTCATTTTCTTGTGGATCTGATTGATTTTTCCTTGGCTTGGCAGGAAGAGGGACACACTTCTCCACTTGGGCTTTTCGCTGGATCTTCAATAAGACTTTCATTTGATCTTTGCAGGAGTAATCCTCACCTTTCTGACATTCACGTTAATTTCCAGGTACGTTTTCACACGGTATGTTCTTCTATCTCCATTATTTCAATCCACCCGGTCTTAATAAAATTAAAACCCTAGTCTTAAAACTGTCATCCTTTAGATTTGTAGGTTCTAGTTTGTGGTGAGCTTTGAAACTAAAAACCCACTTCTTAAATAATTTAAAATCCTCAGATCTAAATTTTCGTGATCATCAGACTCCATTTTCCCACCTAAAGCACTGGTCTTACCCATAGAAGAGGGACACCCTCCTTGGGGAAGTGGCTAATTTGAATGCAAACTGGGTATTGCTAGTTTCACCTTTAATTGTCTTATCTTACCTCTAGCAGTAAATTCGAGTGTCTAATTTTGTTTAATTTCACCATTTACCCTTAGACTTGATTTTCATGCTTCAAACTGTAGGGTAAATTAGGGCTTCTCACATAGACACTCTTCTCCTCTTAGTAACCATTCAAAACTCTAATTAAATACAACACTAAGAGAGATAATCAAGATACCCTGGGTTATCTACTGGTTTTCCTCATTTTTAGGGTCATCTTGGTCTTAGGGACGCCCCATAGGTTTAATATCTTCATCGAGTCTAAAGTGTCGGTATCCTTGACTAGCGTGACATCTGAGTTCTTTTAGAGGTATTGGATATCATAGGTCACGACTTTAGATGTCTTTCCCCCCTGCCATCTTGGACAGGATCACCTTACAGGGCAACTACGAGATTCGTGATAACAGAAGTTAAGAGGGAGTCTGAAGAAAAGAATGAACCAATCGATCCCACTTATCTAGTTGAGCCGATTGATCCTCCCACATATATGGCAGTAAGCTCTAAAAGGCCTAGATTGACACAACAGACATTGCAGGATGCAGAAGGGAATGAAGCCCCACACAGAACCCATTGGGAAAGCAAAAGATCTCCGAGGTTCTCGAGTTATGTAGCATTGATGAGTCACATCATTGACTTAGAACCTACCACGTACGAAGAAGCATCCAGAGACCAAGTTTGGAATGATGCTATGATGTAAGAGTTCCAGTCTATCATGAAGAATGACGTATGGGAGGTTGTACCAAGACCTGAGGGGAAGTCAATTGTTACCTCCAAATGGCTTTTCAAGATTAAACACAAAGCAAATGGTAGTGTGGAAAAACATAAGGCCAGATTTGTTGCCAAAGAATTCTCTCAGAAAGAAGAAATTGACTATGATGAAACATTTGCTCCTGTGGCTCGATATACTTCCATAAGAACCATCATTGCTATTGCTTCATCCATGGGATAGATACTGCAACAGATGGATGTAAAGATCGCCTTCCTCAATGGTATTATCGACGAAGAAGTTTACGTTGAACAACTAGAAGGGTTTATTGTCCACGAGAAAGATTCTCATGGAAGTTGGATCAGATGGATGTAAAGACCGCCTTCCTCAATGGTATTATCGAGGAAGAAGTTTACATTGAATAACCAGAAGGGTTTATTGTCCGTGAGAAAGACTCTCATGTATGTAAACTGAGAAAGGCATTATATGGGCTCAAGCAAGCACCTCGTGCTTGGTATGGCCGAATAGACGGATACCTGGTAAACTCGGGATTCACGAAGAGTGATGCAGATCCCAATCTTTTCTACAAGATTGAGGATAATGAGCCACTGATTTTGGTCTTGTACATGGACGACTTGTTACTCATAGGAAATGAGAAACTTATTGGATGGTGTAAGAAGAAGCTTGCCTTTGGGTTTGAAATGAAGGACCTTGGATTGATGCATTACTTCTCAGGATTAGAAGTATGACAAAGGTAGGAGGAAATTTTCCTAAGTCAAGGAAAATACAACATTGATATTTTGAAGAGATTTGGGATGTTGGACTGCAAGTCCATGGTTACCCCAATGGATGCAAATTTGAAGAAACTGAAGGAGTCTACTTCAAATTATGATATGATTGATCCCACCATGTATCACCAGTTGATTGACTCTCTGATGTATCTGACAAACACCAGACCAGATATAGGTTTTGCTGTGAATACTCTTAACCAGTTTATGAGTGATCCGAGGCAGATTCACTGAGTTTCTACAAAACATGTTCTCATATACTTACGTGGCACTGTGGTATATGGTCTAAGATATGCTTTAGGATATGATATGATATTGCAAGGCTTTTCTGACTCAGATTGGGTCGGGTGTGTCGCAGATAGGAAGAGTACTTCCGAATGTTGCTTTAGTTTGGGCTATGTAGTGATTTCTTGGTGTAGCAGGAAGTAGACCTCAGTAGCACTTAGCACCGCAGAGGCCGAGTATATGGCTGCTAGTGCAGCAGCTCGAGAAACAGTATGGCTTCGAAAACTCCTTGCGGGACTGTTTGGTCAGAATCCAGGACGAACTGTGATTCGCTGTGATAATCAAAGTTGTATATAGATTGCAGTGAATCTTGTATTTCATGATAAGACGAAGCATATAGAGATTCGATATAACTACATTCATGATATGGTGCAGAAAGGTGCGGTTGAGTTACAGTATGTTCCGACAGATGACCAGACTGCAGATATTCTTACCAAGTCTCTTCTCAGGACAGTTTGAATACTTTCGTAGAATACTTGGAGTAGAAGAAAATGCATCCCTCGCGGAGAGGGAAAGTCGAGACTGATATCTATGATGCTTTAACACTGGTACCTCTAGTTGTTTTGAATCTTAGCCAAGTATGGGAGAAATCCCATTGACACTATGAGACGAGCATGTAGCAGATGGCCGTGTACATTGATGACCACTATATGTTCAGATTCTCAATCTGGTGTTCTTTGGAGTATTCTCACCAGCTCCTGAGATGAATAGGTAGTAGATGGTCGTGTGCATAGGTGGCCTTTGCTCGCTTTGATTCTCAACCAGGTATGGGAGGAATCCCATCGACATCTTCAGACGGGCAAGACATAGATGGTCGTGTGCACTGATGATCACTATACGTTTAGATTCTCAATCTAGTGTTCTTTGGAGTATTCCCACCAGCTCTTGAGATGAACAGGTAGTAGATGGTCATGTACACTGGTGACTTCTAGTGGCCCTGGTTCTCAACTTGGTGTAGGAGAATTCCCACCATCACTTGAGATGAACTGATAGTAGATGGTCATGTGAATCATGTTTAAGTTCTCAGATAGAGATGGACTTATAACAGAGCTGATAGGTCTACCGTTACACCGTATCTGGATTAAGACAGCCTGTATCCACATCTAGGGAGGAAGATGTTCCATCTTCAAATAATTAAATGTATAAATGTATAATAATTGAATGGACGATAAATTACAATGGATATGGTTGCCTTAAATATGGCTTGGCCATCACATATTGAAGAGACACTTCTCTTCATAAACTATATTTTAATATTATTAATTACTATTAGGAATAGTTACTTATTTATTACTATTTTATTGTTGTAACTTTGCCTTTCCCTTAGGAAAGCTTTGTCCTCAAAGCTTAGATTATTGTTGTCGTCTTTTCATTCTCGTTTTGTGTTGAAACAATGTCATTACTTCCTTTATGACTTTTTTAGAACTGGTATTAGGTATGTGCTTGGTCTTTACGCAATAGTTTGTAACTTCCTTTTATTTGTAACTTGAATTTGTACTCGATTATGTTTATTATTGTTATCCCATTTTTCTTGTACATGAATATGAGGAATATTTTTGTGACTGACCATATCAAGCCTTGTTTTAAAATTCGCTTGTCCTACGATACTTAGGATGTCATCACGTAATGTTTTCATTTTATTATCCTTACGAGTTATCTCAAGAAGTGGCGTTTCGTGAGGTTTCTCACACTCGAAGTCACCTGATAGTGTTAAATTTAGGTTTTTCCAGGGTGGTAGAAGAGTTAAGATAGAAGATGAATCTACAATATCTGATTCTTTTGACTTGGATTCCTTTACATATTGTAGGATCCATTTTTTGTCATTGTATGGATCATCCTTATTGTCAACGATACTGGCTTGACTCTCATTATGATCTTGGTCGAGCTCATCTTTATCAAATATATTATTGGTATTTTGGTCATCCCTACGATATTTAGTCTCCTGGTCTTGTTTATTGTTTTGATCAATTTTGTTGACATAGTGGTCCAACATATTTGAGTTACTGATATGGTTTGTATTAGACCTTAGTTTTTGTAACATTTCCATTATGGTATTCTGGTTCTGTGTTATGATGCTCAAGTTCTGTGCCATGGTGCTTATGTTCTGTGTCATCGCACACATCTTGTCATCTAACTCTTTTTGTTTCTCGTGCACGATGTCTACTTTGTCATCAAGTTTTCTTCCTAGTACTAGAACAGCATCTTCTTTGATTTCTTTCTTAAGTGCCTTGTTTTTTTTCGTTTTTTCTCTTAATTTTTTTTGGTTGGCAACGAAGGCCTTCATGTCCTTCTCCAATTTCTCAAGTTTGTCTTTTAATTCCGTCAGAGCTTGGGTCCTTTTATGCGAATGTGTGTATTTGGAAGTTTATTTTGGCTTATGGAGGAATAAAAGACAACTAATGTCTTTGAAATAATTGATGAATTAATATTAATTATTAAAATTATTTAATGTGTTGAAATAAAATAATAAATATAAAATATTATATTTAAATATTTTATTAAAAGGTGGATTACTAAGTTTTAAAATATTATATAATAATACTAATATTATTATAATAATATTTATTTTATTAATATTGTTTTTGTTTGTAGGGCTACGTGGAATGAGGGGGGTGCAGCCTGGGATGAAGTTGGAAAGCAAAACCATGTGTTGGTAACTTTTTTCTTTATTTTCTTTTCTTTACCTTTTTTTTTTACGTTTTTTTTTGGATAATGTCCTATATTTTAGGGAAACCCTAAAAACTAAATTTACACAAAGTGTAAATAATGGCTAAGGGCCATATAGCTCTGATACCAATGTTACACCGTATCTAGTGTAATGGATAATTCATATCCGGATTAAGTCATCCTGTATCCAGGTCTAGGGAGGAAGACGTTCCATCTTCAAATAATTAAATGTATAAATGTATAATAATTGAATGGATGATAAATTACAATGGATATGGTTGCCTTAAATATGGCTTGGCCATCACATATTGAAGAGACACTTCTCTTCATAAACAATATTTTAATATTATTAATTACTATTAGTAATAATTACCTATTTATTACTATTTTATTGTTGTAACATCTACCGACGGACTTAGAGGATTAGACTTTGATGACACCTCTTGACGAACAAAGGTAATGTTGACAATCTTCAGTATGTATAGAGAAGATGATCGAGACAGATAAGATGTACAGAAGAGACCTAGATGTTCGTGATGTTGATGATGACCATATATGAGGAATACCTTCCTTGTTGAGAGGGAGTGTTGGAAATTGTGCAACTTCAGAAGTTATTCTTATTGTACTGGTATTGTATTTTCATGTACCTCCTATGAGAGTTCATATTGATGTAACTACTTATGTAAACCCTAGAAAGAATCAATGTAAACCGTGGGGAAAGAATACACAAGAAAAGAATAAAAATAAAATTATTTTTGTATTTTCCCCAAAGTAGGTTGGCCTCAGTATTTTTCCGCTTGGAAAATCATTATAAATAGGTGGTGCCCCTCCTCATTATGACACATTCACAAGTCACTCAGACACAAAAGGTGCACTACTACAGTCTAGGAGAGTATTTTTCTGGGGTTATATCTTAGAGAGACATTTTCTTTCTCTCTCTCTCTATTCTTAGGAGTCATTATCTCTATACGAAGGTTTGTTGGGTTTTTCCCGATTGAGTTTCCGAGGATAAATTCTTGTGTTTCTGTTTTTGTGCTTTGTCTTTCTTCTAGAGATCCTATTGTTTATCTGCAATTAAGTTATATTGCTATAATCTTGTAAAAACTAACACTTGCAAGTGAAGTGGCTTTTCCATCCTTGAAATATCATGTTGTCTAGTCTTGTGTGTTATCGACTAGGTTGCATCTAGTTGGACTTTCAAGTGAACCGCCAAAGATGAATAAGTGCTTGTTTAAATTCAGAGTTCAGAGGTCCATCAGGCCTTCTTGGCCCTTTTATTTTTTGCACCATATGTTCATACCCCCTTGGCGAAATGGTAATAAATGTGCTAGCATGAGAGTTGTATGTAAAAGACTTGGCTTCCTAGGACTTAGACATCAATCCAGCTAGCTCAGAGTGTGTTTTTCCTTGTTAATTATTGGTTGTTGAACAAACGACTAATACTTTTCGTGTTTTTCACTCATCCCTCCAAAGTTGGGGTAGTCGTCTTGGTGGTTAGGCCTTAAGAGGTTATTAAAGCTTAAGTGTCAATGTATATGAGCATGCTAGGCATCAATATTGAATCGTATGGACATGTGCTAGGTCCCCCAAAGTTTTTTTTATTCTGAGAAAAAAAATTTCCCGTTTTTTAAGGCCATTTTTTAATGGTTTAATTAAAAATCTTGATCTGGAGGTGAAATTTGGTGTGTGGATGCTTGTTTTCACACTCAGAGCATACTCTTTACCTCGGGACTCACTTTTCATATGCTCCGTGTGATTAAAAAGTCACTTAAAGCCATTTTCGCTAACCGAGCATCAAAATGTCAATTTCATGCTAATAATGCGATAAATTGGCATAAGACAAAGTTGAAAAAGTCAAATGTGGATATGTCAAAACATGTTGGGTTGACATGGCAAATTTGCCCCCCATGAAAGGTGACCTCATCCAAACTTAAAGGCGTCATTTTAGATTATGTTTTGGGATGTAGCGAATACATAAATCAAAGAGAAGTGCACCATCTCCATGATAGTTTGCGACTTGGTGAAGTGGCGTCATATGTATGGTTTGTTGAAGATTGGAGCGTGGACGCATATCTATTATGAGAGGTAGTGCTTCCACATGGAGACCACAACTAAAGCAATCCCTCAATCATAGCAATCAACTCAAGCTAATTCCTTTTGATTAGTGTTGTGATGTGGTGTCACCTCATGTATTGTTATAATCGCTTGGTTGGTGAGGGACACATCTCTTTTGGAGATGTGCCATCTTCTCCTCTCATTACACTCAAGTCCATTCTCATTTAATGAATAAGAGCTTTGGAGGCTACATGGGTGTATCATCTTGGTTGTGTGGATACTATTTGTCTTAGTGCTTCATTGAGGTAATTGTAGCTTAGCTAGATTTGTCTATTTTTTGCTTGTCTATTCACTGCCTTAAGAGTGATTGTTTGTAATCCATAGGAATGAAGAGTTGAATGAATACTTTCTAGCTCTTTCATTTATGTGTTTATGCTTGAAGACTAATGGATTTTTCATGCCGAGTTTATTTACTTGCATGATCTCCTAATCTTCAGTGTAGGCCTTACAGATTTGACAAGCTTCTTTATGGCAAGTCTATGTTAAGGTTTCAGGTGCTTTATTCTGGAAAGGAGGAGATTCTAGTTTGACTTCTTCGTTCTTGATATCCAAAAGAAAGACAAAGTCCCTCTTTGATCCACTCATAGTAGTATCCTGGTTCAATATTCAAGAAGTCTTGGTTACTTCACCTTCTCTCAAACCCTTCTTTCTACTTCTTCTTGTTACCATCTTTTGTGATTGTAGATCTAGTTTTGTGAAAAAGAACTAATGATTTCTTAGATCTCATTTTCAAGTTGAGATCTCAGGCTTGTTCAAGTTTTCATCTGTATCAAGTAGATCTAGCTTAAGAAAATTTCAAATTTTTGCTATCACCTTAAAGATAGATCTTAAGTTTGCATGAAAAGAGCATTTTCTTTAAGATATTTAAGGTTTAAATCAAGCATCTAGTGCATCATATTGGCCGCCAAAAAGCAAGCCAAGATCCAAAGGAAAGCTTGTTGACCTTGGTTATTTTTCTCTACACTTATATTTTTTTCGTTTAGGAAATTTTTGAAGGTTGTTCAAGGACAATATTAAAGTGTCTTTGAGCATCTTCAACATTTGATAGCCTGCTGATTTTTGCAGGTTTAACAAAAAGAGTAGGATACTCTGGCGAAGTTTTTGAAAAGTTGAACAAAAAGAAGACTGTCGGAGCTCCCTTCTGCATAAAAATCATATTTCCATAAACTTGTAAGCCTTTGGATCCAAATTATAAGGACCAAAGTGCACTTCTTTCGGATTGTAAAAAGTTTAATAAACATTTGAGTAGGCTCCTAAGAGCCCACTCCTCATCCCCCTTGCGAGGATCTGCGTCGATGCCTTTTTTCGTGATTTTGAGTTTTAGTTAGTTTAATTTTCATTTCTGGTTTATTTGTTTATTTTGTCAAAGAAAAGGAAAAACTTACCCCACACTCTCTCAAGTATCCCGAAAGGGGGAAAGAGATTCGTGGTAGGACTTGTTATTGCATGAGTTGCACTCAGTTAGACTTTCAAGTGAGCCGCCAAAGATGAACAAACACTTGTTCAATTTCAGAGATCAGAAGTCCGTTCAGGCCTTCCACGGCCCCTTTTTCATTTTTTTTACCAGATGTTCGTATCCTGCGGGAAAGTTGTAAAAGATGTGCTAACATGGGTTTTTTGTAAAGAACATGGCTTCCTAGGACTTAAACATCAATCAAAGTATTCCAAGGTGTTTTTTCCTTGTTAATTATATGTTGTTGAATACACGACTTATAATTTTCAAGTTTTTCACCGCTCCTCCAAAGCTGGAAAGGTCGTCTTGGTGGTTAGGCCTTAGGAGGTTATTAAAGTTCATGTGTCAATGTATATGAACATGCTGGACATTAATATTGAGTCCTATGGACATGGGCTAGGTACCCCTAGGTTTTATTTCATGTTTCGAGAAAATAAATTTTCTTGTAAACTTAGGCTATTTTTTTAATAGTTTAATTGGGGAAATTATTAATGTAATAAAAGTGTGGTTCGAAGTCAGATTTTGCCATGGCGGTGCTCATTTTCTAACTCAGAGCATCCATTGTACCCTTAAACCCACTCTTCCTAAGTTTTAAGTGATAAATTTATCACTTAAGTAAAAAATCTCCAAAGAATTAAAAAATCAATTTAAAAATTAGAAATAGTTAAATTGTAGAGAAAATCGAAAAATCCTAAATCAGTGGATTCTTGTCCGATTTGATTGAAATCAGTTTCATTCGGCTTCCTTGAGTGAAGGCGAGTTCCTTCCTTGACAAAGGCGTGAACTTCAATGATGATGGAGGTAGCTACGAGTTATTCAAAGCTTGGAGCTTGCGCCCCCTTCTGGAGACCGGCGCATGGGTGAAGTGTCATATATTGTGTGGATAGGTGAGAGTTAGGTGGAGAGGTGGCGCCTACTACTCTTAGTTCTACATCAGTTCAAACTCCTTTAAACCCCCCTTCTCTCAAGATTGACGCCCATACCTCTGCCAGTGTTGGATGCGCCCCTCATGGCCCTTTCTGGCTATAAATAAAGCAAGGTTCTCTCCCTCTCAAGTTAGTTGGAATATGCTTGGAAGAGCTTACGCATTGTAATTTGTATTTACTATTCATTTGAGAACTAAAGAGACTTTGGAGGTCTAAATTGTGATGTGCTCTAGTTGAGTGAATGTATTATCTTTTAGCTGTATGGAGGTAACTTGTATTTGAACCATATGCATGCTTTGAATCTTGTGTAGCTTACTTGAAGGGTTGGTATCAACTTTGTGAGATAGGTTAATCATTTTGTTTAATGAGTTAATCTATTGAGTATAAATATTTAGAGATCTTACTAAACGCTTCATTTGCTTATGAATGCTTTTATATTGATTTTTGAATATGTATGCTTCTACATTTGATCTGTGTTTTGTGTGTGTGTGATATGTAGGTTGCCGTGATTGGAGACGTGGAAGATCTTGTTTGATCTCTCTGCCTTTCTTTTCTAATAGTATTTGTTGTAGATAAAAGTTCATCGGCACACCACAAGTGAAGGCCCAAGGAACCTCTATTCTCTAGGTTGCCCTTTCTTTCCTTCTTCCCTTCTTTACACTTCATTGTTTTCGGTTTCCTTTGAAAGGCATTCGTAGAACTGCATTCAAATTCATATTTTAAGAATAGTTCCTAAATTTGCTTTTCTATTACAAGATCTGTACTTGTTTTGCAAATCACTATTGTTTGTTAGTGTTAAGTTTTCTTAATTGCTTAGATGATATTCTAAAACAACTTACAATGGTAGGATCACTGAAAGAACAACAAGTACAGTCACACAAGAGAACACAGATTTATCTTGGGAAATCCTCGTGGGGGAGAAAACCCAACAAAACTTCCTCAGTATAGAACTCAACCAAAACAGTGTAAAACCCCAAGACAACTTCTCCTCTCTCTTTTTTGCGCACTTATTCTCCTTCTTGCAAACTTGCTTGAGTGAAGTGAGTACAAATGAAGGAGGCGCCTCCCTATTTATATTTGACTCTTGACTTGACCTAAACCCTAAGTGGGCCGACTTGTCTAATTGATAGGGTCGACTTGACTAGTAAGACACTGAAAGAATATTTATTATAATGACTCAAGGGTACTATTGACTCGACTTACATCCGAAGGTTTACATTGATTCTTTCAATAAATCTTATATGATCAATTACAATAGTGACATCTCCTGAAGGAGGAACACAATTAGTACAACTAGAATATCTTCTGAAGTTACAATATTTTAACACTCCCCTCTTAACTAGGAAGGTATTCTATACCAGCAACAACCACTACCACCTCTGTACATCTGATTGGTGAGTCTCTTTATGCCATGGGAAGTTTTGGAACAACATCATGCATCTTCATCATCAATCTCAGTATGAGAATATTAGATCATCTTCTGCAACTTCAGTATGTGGGTATTGAATCATCTTCTGTGAGTATTGGATCATTATTCTATAACATCAGTATGTGAATACTTAATCTTCTTTTGCAATATCAGTAAGTGGATATGGAATCTTCTTCTGCATCATCTGTATGTGGATACTGAATCTTCTTCTACAATATCAGTATGTGGATACTGAATCTTCTTCTATAACATCAGTATGTGGACACTAAATCTTCTTTTGCAACATCAATATGTGGATATTGAATCTTCTTCTGCAACATCAATATGCGGATATTGAATCTTCTTTTGCAACGTCAGTATGTAAATACTGAATCATCTTTTGCCATATCTGTATGTGAATACTGAAGCATCTACCTCCAACATCAGTATATGGATACTGAATCATCTTCTGCAATATCAGTGTGTGAATACCGAATCATCTTTTGCCATATCAGTAAGTAAATACTTAAGCATCTACTTGTAACATCAGTATATCAATACTAAAGCAACAACAACAATATCATTAGCATGTTAGTGCTAAAACCTCATCATCAACAAATAAATGTTAGATCATTATTTGTACAATAAGTAAAGGAATACTGAAACCACCTCATCAATCGTAAGTATGAAAGTATTGAACCTACCGCATCAACATCAATATGAAAATATTGAAACTACCTCATCATCATCAGTATGAGAATACTGAATCTACCGCATCAATCATCAGTATGAAAATACTAAAACTACCTCATCAACATCAGTATGAGAATACTGAACCTGCCTCATCAACATCAGTATGAAAATACTAAACCTGCCTCATCAACATTAGTATGAAAATACTGAACCTGCCTCATCAGTATAGGAATATTGAAACCACCTCCTGCCATTTGGCCATTTGGAGTAGCATCACGGTGGGTTCTCTGGTAGATCCACCTAGGCGTTTGTCGGACTTACTAACTCTTTTGGGCCAACAAGCCTAGTCAGATAGATGGATCTCCCTGGGGACCAAACAAGCCTTCTCTGGATTACTAACCCTTTCGGTCCAAACAAGCCTAGCTAGACATACTAATCCCCCTAGGATCAACAGGCCTTGTTTGACTTACTAACGCTTTCAGGCCAATAAGCCTAACCAGACATACCCTACCCTAGACTGATCTACCACACCACTGCAACTAAAATCCTTATACCTCTTCTTTACTCCCTCTTTCGAAAGAGGTCCTTTCAGACTACACCAAGCTTGTCTCGAAAGTATTCAAACTTTACATGAGACAAAGGCTTAGTCAATATATCTGTTATCACCAACCTTGTAGTTGCCTATGTGAGATGGATCCAGGATGGACGGTAGAGGGACAAGCAACTATGGAGGTGGAACCAAGATTGCCTTGACTCCCATATGGATGGTTGTCATGCCAATCGAGGCAGTCTTCACTTTATGTTATCTTAGCCCAAGACAATAATGGGGGAGACCCATATCTACTTCCGATAGGAGAGATCAAACCTAGACATCAAATCAGATCAAATGGACTTGAGGTACGTAAGGTGTAAGTTGATGGAAACCCTAGATCTATGGATGACGTTGCCAGGTGAACCAAGGCTTTGGATCAGGGTTTAGGAGATATGAGATTTGATCTAAGCTGGGACACAGATGACTTATGGGGTAAATACTAGATCTGGGGTTAAGGTACTACCAAGAGGTGAAGATATTTGCTACCTTGGGAAACGTGACCAATGCAGGGAGGTCATGGATAGGATTGGGGCTACCTAGTACTGATGGATAGACTCGAAAGAAGATATGACAATGTCAAAGCACTCGAGCCCCACCAGGAAAAGGTCAAAACGCAAGAGAAAGAGGCAAAAGAGGGGTAGCGCTGGGGTTGAAGATCACTGCCTTTGGATCTGGGCCAAATGGAGTCACTTTTTGCCCAACGTTGAAGAAGACCCACCTAGGGTTAGACTCGATCTACAAACCCAAAAAGTGGTTTTGCCGAAAAAGATCAAATTTCGAGAAAAGAGGGCAACATGGTGGGTAGTGCTAGGGTTTGGAGACCAGTGTTTTTCAGATCTAGGGCAATGGAGTCACTTTCAGCCCAGCGGTGAGGAAGACCCACTTTGGCCTGGTCTACATAACCCAGAAATGGTTTGCTGAAAAAGATCAAATCGCCAGAGAAGAAGGCAACCTAAAGGATAGTGTTAGTGTTTAGAGAATAGTGCCTTGGTATTTGGGCCAAATGAAACAATTTTAGCAAAACGTTTTTGAAGACCCACTTAGGGTTTGACCCGATCTACAAAACCCAGAAATGGTTTGCCGAGAATTCAAGCAGTTTGAGCCATAATATTTTTTGGTTTTTTTTATATTTAGGGTTTTGAGATACAGATGTCAATGGATTGAGATCTTGGAAGAGAAGCACTAACCTGTGGATCTTACCTGGAAAACCTTGTAGATGCCTTGATGATGATGATCCCTGCTATCCCGATCAATTCAAGAAGATTTGAGTGAGTTATATGCCGAACGTTTTGCCCTAAAAAGCCAATGTGCCCTCTCTCCTGCACAACAAACATCAACCATATCAGATTTGCTGCATCATGAGGAAAAAACAAATGCTACAGAAAAATAGCAAGATGAAATCATAGATTGCATTGATGCTAATGAAAACCCCCTGATATAAAACGCATCCAAGCCAAGCGAGTTGAGGAAACTCTACAAAAACGCCCAAGTTGAAGTCGCCCTCCTGTAGACAAGACAATGTTTCCTAAAAAAATATGTAGATCTCACAACAAATACCCAAATGCTAAGAAGCAAAAGATTTTCCATTCACCATCTAAGAACACCAGATGCAAAGGAGATATAAGAATTTCCACAAGAAAAGTTTTTCTATTATCCAGATCCAAGAGCCAAAGACCTTTTACAAATGAGAAGCTCTCTCCTTTAAATAGAAATGAGAGAACCAAAATCCTAACCACTTTTCAAATGAGTGGCTAAGATTAAAAGATATAACTGTTCTAATCAACGGTTGAGATGAACTCAACATACAATACATGGATCAATCCAATAATATAATATAAAAGTGGACTAAATCACCCTAGAAGAGGGGATCCCACTCAACAAAAAATAAATGAAGCACATGGTGGGTCCAGGGAGTGTTAACTAACTCCCTTTGGGTGTCCCCATGGCACAATAAAAATAATATAATTTTTAAACTGTGAAATTATGCCTCCTTGAGGAAATCGTGAGCCTCCAAATATCTCCAAAAAAAATAAAAATATGCTCGAAAAATAGATGTGGGCCCATCCAAGTGCTGCAACTGCTGGAGGAGTGGAAGACATCATACTCATCATCAGAACTCATCCCATGCCATTTTCTTGCCTCAGTAGCCCAAATTGAGTTCTTCAGTAGCCATTTTAATTATTTTTTATCTGCCTCGAGAAACGTGATATGCTAGAAACTGCTTCCTAGGGTGCCTGCGTTATCCAACTGAGCTCACCAGGCTCTCTGGGAGGGGGGTAATATGGTACAATCAAGTGGTTGGACGCCCTAACCCTCATACAATGCCCTAGGAGATCCAAGAAAGATATCTCCCTGCTCAGACAGGCCATCAAGTATGGCAAAACTGCACCAGAAGGGTACACTGAGCCAAATCATCTCTGCAAGTGCCCAGAACTGAAAACAAGCTATCTCACTGGACTTAAAGAGTCTAAATCCATCTAAGGTGTATACTCATACCCCCTCTAGGTCTCTATATGATCATCTACAACATCCAGATAGACAAAATAATTATCTGTTAATGACCATATAACCAGTAGTATAACTCAGGGTAGCATCCATCTGCTGCAAGTGTTCATAGGTCAAGACACGCTCTACAAATCATTCAAATAACACTTATAACAAGTAGTAATCATTTCATTGGCGATCTATCAACCACATATAAAGGATTTCATTTATTAACTATAACTCAGACTAGACTTTCAGGACTATACTCACTTCATAGTTATAATCATTTTACTAGTGAAGGGTGAGGGTTAAAATTCACAAGGCTAGGCCAAGGGTGACTACTAACTTGACATTGTGACACTTCGGATATGGAAAGGGGATACTCACTCTAGCATATGATAGACAAGCAACAACAAAGGGGATGGCAGTGTCTCACAAATGGGTGAGTTACTTCATTGGTGCTTATTCACCTTGACAAATGCCCACAATCCAACTCAATACAAGTAAGGCCAACAATCCTTAGATATAACTTTAGGAACCATTGCTTTTTTGGGCCTTTGATTTTCCATATCCTCGGTCCATGTTTTTATTACACGGATTTCTAGTATTTAGGCTTGATGCATTCATGTATGTTGAAAAACACTACTTTTCATGAATGTTTTAAGATATTCTTTTTATTGTACTTCAAAGCCAATTTCATTAGGCCGGCCTTGCATTCACGTATGTTTAAAAACACTACTTTTCATGAATGGGCCTTTTCATTAGATATTCATTTCATTTCCAAACACATTGTATTGATGGTAGCGCTACTTGTTTCAGGTTAGCCAACACAACCTAGGAAACTCAGAGCCGAGACACAAATAAACAGTGAGGTTTATCCAATCATAGAGGCTCTAGTGGGGAAAGGTCCTCCATGCCACAAGTCAAGTAGTTAGTCGGGTCAGAGACATAATAGGAAGGTAATGGATGGGTGAAGGCAGTGAGTGGTGAAACCAACACTAGCAAGCCAAAGTATGGTGGGAATGACTACCTCTATTGTTCCTAAGGAGGGTAAAACCAATGAGTATAGATCAAGAACTTACGGGCTGAGTAAGGACATCAATACATAATACCAATACATCCAAGTCCGTATATCTATATGACCGCCATATCATGACACTAAATGCTAATACATGTCATCAGAATGAGTATAAGAGCAATGATAACCATAACACAAGATATACAAGCTGAGTCATAAACATGCAAACAATCCATCTGAAATCACATCAGTCCAATGAGAAAACACTAATGCAACTTTGGGCATCAATAACTGCTCTGCAAAATGGCTAAAATGTCTACATCAGTCCTCAAATTTGAGAGTCCTGAGACTCAGTCATGGCATGGGAGAGTACTATAGTCCATTAATCAAATCATGATCCATCATAGATGCTCATCTCTACATCTCATATGTAGGGGAACTAGCTGAAAAATACACTAAAATTTGAAAAATAGTATATGGTAGCTCGACTACTATATATGTGATAACAATATCTTCCACTTGTTCCTTTGTAGGAACATACTTGAGCTTTACAACTCCCTTTTGCACCATATCTTGGATGTAATGATATCTAATTTTGATATGTTTCGACTTATCATGAAACACCAGGTTTTCTGTCATCTTAATACGACTCTATTATCGCAATGGATATCAATCGGATCCACCTCTGTATCAAATAATCCCGCTGACATCTTGTGAAGCCATACTGCTTCGCTACAAGCTGAACATGTTGCAATGTATTCAACTTCTGCCATGCTAAGTGCAATACTGGATTTCTTTCTGCTGAACCATGAGATCATGCCTGATCCCAAACTAAAAGAACATCCTGAAGTGCTCTTTATGTTTTCGACGCTTCCTGCTCAGTCTGAATCTGTAAATCCATGTAATCTGATCTCGACATCTGATGCATATCCGAGACCATAATCTAAAGTCCCCTTTAGGTACCTCATCACATGTTTTGTTCCTACTAGGTGAATATGTCTGGGATTCACCATATATTGACCTAGAGTGTTTAAAACAAAACATATATTTAGCCTTGTATTGGTTAGGTACATTAGGGAACCAATAATCTGTGTGTATAAGGTGACATCTACTATCTCTGAAGAGCCATCATTCAATAGCTTCAAATTTGTTGTCATTGGAGTAGTCATAGCCTTGCAATCCATCATCCCAATTCTCTTTAAGATCTCTACTACATATTTCCGTTGGTTTAGGAAGATCTCGTCTAGCTATTGCCATACTTAAAGGCCTAGAAAGTAGTGCATTATTCCAAGGTCTTTAATTTCAAATTCTGCAGCGAGCTTCTTCTTGCATTCGTTGATGGGCTTGTCGTCATCGTTCAAAAAATAGATGATCTACATATAGTAGTAATATCATAAGCCCATCATCCTCAACCTTATAGTAGCGGTTGGAATTTCCTTTACTCTTGGTAAAGCCCAAACTCATCAGGAAACCATCAATTCTTCCTTACCATGCTCTGGGTGCTTGCTTTAGCTTTCTGATTATCTGTCTTAAGTTTGCATACATGAGCTTTCTGATTATCTGTCTCAAAACCTTGCGGTTGTTCAATGTATACTTCTTCTATTACTCCATTTAGGAAAGTTGTGTTTACATCCATATGATGTGACTTCCACTTCATCTTGGATGCCAAGGCAAGGATGGTTCTAATTTAGGTGTACCTTGCTACTGGTGCAAAGGTCTCCTCATAGTCGATTCCTTCCTTCTGAGAGAATCTGTGAGCTACGAATCTTGCCTTGTACTTCTCTATGCTGTTGTCCGCTGAATGCTTTGTTTTGTAGATCCATTTCGAGGATACTACTGACTTGTTCTCATCATTCTTTATAATGGATTGGTATTCCTTGACCATGGCCATTCCTTCTGCTTTATTGCTTCTTCAAAGCATGCAGGTTCTTTGTCAACGAGATTGCACATAAAAGCCACATAACTGGGGTATGGCTTTGGCTTCTTTCTTTTTTCGATGGTTCCTTCTGGGACACTATGTCTTTCTGCTTCTTCAATTACTTCTCGTGCCCAAGGATGCATTCTTTTGCATGAGATCATCTCACTAGGAAATTCTTCAGGTCTCTAAGGTTTTGTCGTGTCATGGTCCTCAGGTATATGTTCTTCCTCGTTATTTCTGACTGGTTTAGGAACTTCTGCAGCTCTAGGAGTTCCATGCTCCTCTTCGATTTCCTTGTCTTTCCTTGATTTTTTGAAAGCTGTATCTCCGTCAAAAGTAACATCTTTGCTTAGCTCAATTTGATGATATTCTGGGATATAGATTTGGTAAGCTTTTGATTGCTCACTATATCCTACAAACAATCCCTTCTTTCCTGAAGGATCCAACTTTGATCTTTTCTCTTTGGGAATGTGTATGTATGCTGGACAACCAAATATTTTTAGGTGATTGACTTTAGGCTTTTCTCCGGTAAACATCTCTTCTGGAGTCTTATTACCAAGTGCATTGTGGGAGATTCTATTCTGGACATATACTGCTGTTCTAGCTACTTCTGCCCTTAGGTACATAGGTAGAAGTTGATCATGGATCATGGCTTTTACAACTTCCATGATAGATCTATTCTTTCTTTTTGCCACACCATTTTGTTGTGGATTATAGGGAATGGTGAGCTCCTTAATCCCAGCTTCTTTGCAGTACTCATTGAATTCACATGATGTGAATTCTACTCCATTATCTAATCTTAAGGTCTTGATCCTCTTTTTAGAGAGGTTTTCTACAAGAGCCTTAAATTCCTTGAACTTCTCAATTACTTCATCCTTCTTATTTAAGAAATAGATCCAAGTTTTGCGGGAGTAGTCATCACTGAAGGAAGCTTAGTAAACATACTCGCTTAATGAAGTAGTTTGCATTGGTCTACATACATCTGAGTGGACAATGTCTATAATCCCTTTTTCTTTATTGTTACTGCTTGGATACGGGTTCTTGGTATTCTTTCCTTGTGCACATCCTTTGCACACTCCTTCATGGTTTACTTGAATCCCTGGCAAACCTGTCACCACCTTTCTCATAATTGGTAATGCTTTGTAATGTACATGAGCAAGTCTTCTGTGCCATACCTCACATGGGCTTTATGGTGCTAGTCATCAAGGCCGAGTCTCCATGTCCCTTTAATTTGTAGAGTCCTCTTTCTTCAACTTCAATCACTACTGCATCATCTATAGTTTTTCCTTTTTTCCACATGAGGACTTTACCATCTATAAAGAAAACTCTAAAACATTTCTTATCTAACACTGAGATAGAAAGGAGATTCTTCTTTAGTCCCGGGACATACAGGACATCCTTCATCTTCATGGACTTTCTGGAGTCTAGCTTATAAGAGGCTTCTCCCATCCCTTTGATGGGATATTTGTAATCATCTCCAAGCATTACTTTGTGTGCGGAATCCTTCTGTTCAAGATAAGAGAGTGAATCCTTGTAACCAGTCATGTGCTTGGAGGCACCACTATCTACTATCCAAGTATCATTACCAGGTGAGACTGAACCTATTAGTGCTGAAATTAAAATGTATTCTTCACAGGAATCTTCATCTTCTTTAGTTCTTTCTTCTTCTTCTAGATCATTGTCTCCAGCTACATGGGCCTGGAATGTTTTGCTCTTCTTCTTGAGTTGTTCTGCCCTCATGAGATAGTTTATGGAGATGTGTCCCATCTTGTGACAAGTGAAGCATTCATAACCTGAGAAGTCTTTCTTGAACTTCTTATTCTTCTTAAACCCTTGAACTTTCCTGGGAGGATGATCATAACTCTTCCTCTTGTTCTTGCCTTTGGTATGGACTGTCAAGGCTTGCTTTTCACTTTCATTTAGTTTCTCTTCTCTGACTGCTATTATTTCTTCTTCTTGAACACATTCTTCTCATAACTTTCAGAACTTGGTCAACTTTCTTCTGGAGCATATTCCTCGAATAAAAGATTCCCAATCTCTTGGAAGACGATTCAGGGTGGTCATTACAACTTCTGCATCTTCTATCATGTCACCAATAGTTTCCAGCTGCTCCATGATTCGGGATACTCTTGTGAGGTATGAGTGCATGGTTTCTGACTTCTGAGCCTTCACACCTTTGAGTTGATTTCTGAAAGTCATCTTCTTGTTGATATTTCTTCCTTCAAATAGGTTGGATAGGGCATCAAACATTTCCTTTGGTGTTCTCCTTGAGGATACTTGATAGATCAAGTTATCTTTGATGGAGTCGACTATGACTCTTTTATCCTTGATTATATCGTTCTTATGCTTGGCCTTAGCTTCGTCTCCTTCTGGTTCTACAACTTCTTCCTTTATGAAGCCTTCTAGGTCATTCTCTTCTAGGATGAGCATGATCCGGTACTTCCATGCTCTGAAGTTCTTAGCACGCTCAAGCTTCTCATCAAACTTGGTATTGTTTGTCATCTTTAACAGAATGAGAACCTCAAATGGAAATAGAAGAAACAATACTTACTTGGAGAAGACTACTTCTGGCTAAACTTCTTTGGGATGACCTAGGGTTTGTTAGCAAAAACCTAATTTTCCAGTTAGAATCACTTGTAGGGCTGAGTGGTGGAAAATATGTGCTTCCCCAAGGCGAGCTAGATTGTATGTTGCTTTTTTTGAGATTGATGATGGAACCTCAAGAAAATTGAAGCCCTAGTTCTTCCCAACAGTAGTGTCGGGCCCAAAAATGAAACTTCTTGGAATCCAGTCCTGTTTTCATAGAAAGATGCACCCTCCTAGGGCGAGTTGAGTGAACCCTCTTTTTTGGTTGATTTGTCAGGCGAATTGTTCGAAACAATAAACCCTAGCTGTACAATGTCTCCTTTCAAGGTGGTTCTGATACCATGTTAAGTTTTCTTAATTGCTTAGATGATATTCTAAAACAATTTATAATGGTAGGATCACTAAAAGAACAACAAGTACAGTCACATGAGAGAACACACAGATTTATCTTGGGAAACCCTTGTGGGGTAGAAAACCCAACAAAACTTTCTTAGTATAGAACTCAACCAAAACAACGTAAAACTCCATGACAAATTCTCCTCTCTCTTTCTGACTCACTTCTTCTTCTTCCTCTTGCAAACTTGCTTGAGTGAAGTGAGTACAAATGAAGGAGGCGCCTCCCTATTTATATTTGACTCTTGACTTGACCTTATCCCTAACTAGGCCGACTTGTCTAACTGACAGTGACGACTTGACTAGTAAGACACCAAAATAATATTTATTATAATGACTCAAGGGTACTATTGGCCCGACTTAAATCCATAGGTTTACATTGATTCTTTCAATGACTCTTATATGACCAATTACATCAGTGACATCTTTTGAAGGAGGAATACAATTAGTACAACTAGAATATCTTCTGAAGTTACAATATTTTAACAGTTAGTCCAGATCTTAAAGCGTTATCTTACTTATTCAAGTTATTTATCTATCATAACAGAAAGCTTGAATAGTAGGTTAGTGTTTGATTTTAAATTTCATATCTAGCATCTCAGTGCTTTAATTTGTTTTGCTACTTAAGAAGCAAACAAAGACCTCGAGAAAGCAGCTTCCTAGCTTACTTTCTTAGTGATT
This sequence comes from Pseudotsuga menziesii, assembly GCA_001517045.1. Classification (NCBI taxonomy): domain Eukaryota; kingdom Viridiplantae; phylum Streptophyta; class Pinopsida; order Pinales; family Pinaceae; genus Pseudotsuga; species Pseudotsuga menziesii. Next base: position 168,810 of record LPNX010648168.1, read on the forward strand.
TTTTACCTAGCTTTTATCATTTTTACTTATAAATTTTCAGCAAATTTTGGTAAGTTTTTCCAAAGCACTCTTAAAGTGTTTTGGGGCATGTTTAACTAATGTTTGTTTGCTGTTTTTGCAGGTTTAACAAAAAAAGAGGAGGAAGCTTTGGCGAAAAATAAAAAAATTGAGGAAAATGAAGACTAACGGAGCTCCTCTTTGCATAAAATTTCAATTTCAAAAGTTGTTGTAAGCCTTTGGATCTAGATTATAAGGACTTAAGTGCACTTCTTCCATCATTGTAAAAAAATAAATAAAGTTTTGAGTAGGCTCTTAAGAGCCCGCTCCTCATCCCCCCCTGGGGGGATTCGTGTTGTTGTCTTTTTTCATGATTTTTTATTCTTAGCTAGTTCAACTTTTATTTCTTGTTTATTCTTTTTATGTTATCAAATTACTTACCACACGCTCTCCCGAGTATCCCGAAAGGGGGAAAGAGATTCGTGGTAGGAACTAATTAGATAATCTTTCCTTTGTTTTTTTTAGTGTTTGAAATTTACCCAGCTGTGCTCTCCCGAGTATCTCGAGAAGGGGAAAGAGACACAACCGTGAATTGGTTTGTTAATAAAGGCAACACATTGGGATTTTTAATAAAATTAACAAGGGCTCCTTCCCCATATACTCTGCACTGCTGCAGCTTGTCTGATCAGCTGGATGTACCAGAAAGGGATACGAGTGACTAGAATAATTCAATAATAGGACAACCCATATAAGCTCGTTTCTTGAGAAATCGGGAGGTTGCAAAGGGTGGACACCACAGAGTTAGGGGCTACTCCAAGTAGATTATGCCTTGCCCCTTTGGACACTTGGTAATACTGCTTTAGCGCTCATTTCAAAAGAGCTTGCGTTATTGGGCCAAACCCACAATTAACCCACTCCCTTAATCACCCATTTAATAAATCTAAAATTTACCAACCAAGACACTGAAATACTTTCACTGAGGCTACACTAGCAACCCTCATATGCAAAGCACTTTCTTCATCTAGCACTGGTCTATTCTACGTTTTTTTGCATAAGTTAATTTCGCAATGTGTCTTGAATGATGTGTCTATTTCTCTAAAGGTTGCTAAGAGTAATTTATGTGCAGTAGTTGGTTGGTAACATTTTAATTCATTCCATTCTAAAACTCCTAGAAAATCTGTTGTTTCATACTTTCATAGTTAGAAACCGCCTTAGATTATTTTTAATAGGGTCCACCCTCCTTGGCTTCGCTAGGAGTTGGCCTAGATAAAGGAGTTCAATATCAAGTGACAACACTTGGCTCGAGCTTGCCCCCAAGGTCGCACCCAGTGACTTTAAGATTTCTGCCATGTGACCTGAGGTGCGAATTAGGCGGCAACATTTTGGCGTCGTTGCCTGGGATAAATCTTTCTATTCCTGGAGTATAACTTTGTTTTCCATTTTTTCCATTTTTGCTTTTTTGATGAATGTTTAGAGTAGATCTTTACTTTTCATCTGGCGACTCAACGAACCTTTTTTCTCTTATAAATTTACAAAGAAAAGCAAAAACTTAATTTTTGTGAGATTGTTTTAATGCATATATTTCTTCTCACTTGGCGACTCCATTGAAGGGATAAAACTTGGTTATAAAAAAAAAACTTGTGAAGATTTGTGGTGTGTAGATGAGCACATGCGACACATTGAGATTTTTTCTGAAGCTCATTAGTTGACAGCTCCACCTGTTCAGTACAAAGTTCCATGGTTATATCAAATGCACATTGTTTATTTCTGATATGGATGAACTGAAGGAGCAATGTGGTGCTCAAATAATTGGATTTTTTCATCCCATCGATTTCTCAAACATCCCAGGTTTTCCTAACTTTGGTCGTGGTGTGGGGGATATATATAAATGGCTTCCAGTCTTTCATGGAAATTATGGTGATTCAACCATTTGGAATGTCAAGTCTTTCCTTCAATTGATGGATGTTTCCAATGTTCTTTATGAGGGCAATATGATGGAAATGTTTGCTAGTACTTTTTAGGGAGAGGCTTGTTGTTGGTTCTATCAGGGCCTTCCTAATAAGAGTATAAACTCCTTTCCAAGCTTCCTTTGGATGTTTTTAGAGCAATGGCATGATGGTAGGGGTAGTATGAATGGTTTGGAAATATTCCTTGAAAAGATCTTTACCTTCTACCTCTTCGGAACAGAGTATCATACAGAAACATATGACGGACCTTTTTCCATGATACAAAGTGTTGAAGACTTGGAATTACTTTTAGAACTTTTAAGTGAAGAAGATGTCCATGCTACTCCCATTGAAGAACTTCCTCATGTTGTCATAGACAACGTCGAATGTGTGGAAATCCCTCTAAGTTATTTTAGAAAGGAGGAGATTAAACGACTTATTAAAGAATATGATGCTTCTCTCAATACACAATAGGATTTTGAAGATAGGCACATCCGTGACAATCTAATTGAAGAAGTTCATGAAGAAACCTCGTCTGAAGACATTGTTGAAAACCATCCTCATGTCACATCAACAAAAAATAATGAAGATGCGGAAAAGCTAGAGAGACCCATTGAGCAACATATCCCAAGCGAGCCCATTGAAGAAACAAGTAAGTAATCTTACTTACAAACCTCTATGCCTATTGATTCGGAGAAATTCTTCAGGGCCAGATCTATGAAAAGAGAAAGCAAAAGTTGAAACAAGCAAGTTTACCTCATTAGCAACATGACAATTCTCATCCACACATGGTAGCACTACACAATTTAGCCTCCAAAGCTTCTTTATTCCAACAATGAAAAACAATATCACAGTATCACAATGGCAAGACAACTCTCGTCAAACTCTAACTAGTTTGGAATGAGAGATAAGTGCTTTATTTTATAACCAAAACTACCCATGAGGGGCACATCCTTCAGTGAGTTCAAGTCGAGATCCATGAGATAATTGTGGGATTTGGATGAGTGGTGGTTTGAGGAGAGAGCGCCAACACTCCATGAGGATATTTTCTCTCACCAACCAAGCCATCCTTCAAATGCCCAATTGCTATACTCATGTGGGCTAGTGCATCTCTTGAAGCTTGTGAGCTTTCCACCACTTATACCAACCTCAATCATGACGCCATCAACAAGGAAAGACTCGCCTCACCCTTAATTGACCTTCCAACGTGTTGACATGTCCTCACATGATTTGATTTCACATAATCCACATGATCTTATGAGATTGATGGTGGGCACATATCTCATAAGATATGTTCGCCACCCTTCTAAATGGTCCCCACATCCAATGTATTATGCTTGGGATGAGTTGCCATTGGTTTAGGAAGAGATCATCCACAATGTGAGACAAAAACGCCACCTCACCCAAGTCATTTGACCAAGTTCTCATGATTTATGACTATTTTACTTTGGTATCATTTTGTCGCATATTTACCATTAAAATGACGTTTCGATTCCCCTTTAGCAAAAACTGGCTCTACATGATGACCTAGTCGCCCAAAACATAAGAAAAGTGGATCTTGAGGTAAAGAGGATGCTCCGAGTGTTAAAATGAGCATCCCCACGCCGAATTTCGTTTCTGGATCACTCTTTTATTACATTTACAAATTTCCCATTTAAACCATTAAAATGGCCTAATTTTATGGGAAAAATTAATTTTCTTGGAATTGAACAAGAACTTCGGGGGACCTAACACATGTCTATACAACTCAATATTGATGCCTAGCATGCTCATATACATTAACACTTAGGCTCTAATAACCTCCTAAGGCCTAAACACCAAGACGACTACCCCAACTTTTGAGGCATGAGTGAAAAAATCGAAAATTATTAGTCGTTTGTTCAACATGTTGGATACACCAGGAACACAGAGAGGGGGGGTGAATTTGTGTGTGCAGTCTTTATTACTTTTTCAACTTTTATAATCAATAACTTATTCAATATTATGCATTATCACATTATCATTATATCATCATCAGCATTGTTCTCATCATCATATCATCATCATCACATAGAAAGCATAGCAACACAGTACACAATATTTTTACGTGGAAACCTAAGTCCTGGGGGGAAAACCACGGAGGCCTTTTTAAAATAGTTTTCTAGAAATAATTGGAAGGAAGCAACATCCCCCTTATTATAAAGACTTCAATTGTCCAGCTTCAACTGGAAGGAGGCTACGACCTGAAGGAAGTTGCCACTCCCTAGTTTTCTGAATTCAACCGGAAGGAGGCTACGACCTCCTTTCCTTGCCCCGTCCTGCCACCCTGATATGAAGATAGAAACAGCTGAACCACAACCGCACTAATCTTGTGGACCTGTTAATCAACACTTGTGCTACACTGCACAACAACTGCCACTACTAGCCACTGCTCATTATCTGATCACTACTCATCCACCGATCACTGTCCACTGTATCACAATACTCATCAACATGTACAATCAACCTGTACCAATCAATCTGTTTCTCACATCAACCAACTCAGTCAATCTTAGTCTACACACCAAACTCCGTCCACCTGGGTCAAACCAACTACTCATACAACTCATCCAATCTGAGTCACACCAACTGCACATAAGGCAACTTGTGCCAATTTTTCTCAATTGTACCAAGATGCTTGTGTACCTGTGCCAAATCAATCATATATTTTTGTTAACCTAATCAAGTGCTTTGATAGTCAACCAACCCTTCTTACTTGGCCTAGTTCATTAAGTAAAAGACACATTTGAGCAACCAAGAGGCTTCACATACTATCAACCAAACTTTTTCCAAACACACTCAACTCAATGACACCATAACCAACCTCAATCAGAGTCAATGAATACTTGACAGTTAAACATGATATACTTAAACCAAATAACCTCAACCAATAAGATAAAAGACTTAACCAACTATGTCAAACTCAATCAATATCATAAACTCTTAGACACAAAAGGATTTTCCACTCTGTTATCACCCGCCTTGTAGTTGCCTGTGTGAGGTGGATCCAGGATGGATGGTAGAGGGGCAAGCAACTAAGGGGTGGAACCACGATTGCCTAGACTTCCAAATGGATGGTTGTCATCCCAATCAAGGCAGCCTTCACTTTATGTTATCCTAGTCTAAGACAACAATGGGGGAGACCCAGATCTGCTCCCGACAAGAGAGATCAGACCTAGACACCAGAAGAAGATCAGATGGGGCTTCAGGGTACTTAAGGTGCAAGGTAAATGGAAACCCTAGCTCTAGGGTTAAGGTACTAGCAACTGATGGAGATGACCACTGTCTTGGGAAACGTAACTGTGATAGGGTGAGTAAGAACAGAGTTGGGACTGCCTAGTACTAAGGGGACAATCTCAGCGAAAGATAGGTGACTTGAGTTATCAGTAGGTGTTGGCAAAAGGAGTAAAAATGAGGTCAAGATGGGGCTAGTGCTAGCTAGGAGATCAGTGCCTTGTGTGCATTGGGCAATGGAGTCAGCAGTAAACCAATTTTTCAGGGAACCCACCTAGGAGACACCTTGATCTACGAACCCAGAAAGTAGTTGGTCCGGAAAACCTAAGGTATAGGAAACCCAGCTCAATGGATGGCTAGCGCTAGGGCTTGGGAGGACAGATCTGTAGTTCTAGGGTCACCGAGAGACTAATGGCTCAGCGTTGAGGAAGAAAAGAGGTCAGGGTGACCTGATCTACAAGCCCAAATCAGGAAATTAGCAGAAAAATTAGATCTAGAAAAGTCAAAATCTGATGATGGGACTAGGAGGCCGAAAACTGATTTTTCAGATCTAGGGCAAACCGAGAGGAACTAGCACAACATTGGGGGTGTTCTGGAGTGCTTGGGCCCTGATCTATCAGCCTATCTTGTCAGATTTCAGAAAAAATCACTTCCGGCAAAGTCCAGTTTTCGGTGAGGGCACTAGGGCAAATTCAGTCAAATTTTCAGATCTAGGCCAAATGGTCAAGCAGTTGCACAGTGTTGGGGTTGATTTGGGCTGTGTGGGACCCGATCTATCCGTTTGTGAAGTCAGAAATAAAAAAAACTCAAAACCCTAGCAGGTCAATTTTTCAGTGGGGGGGTTATGCAGTTTTCTGCTTAAAAATCAGATCTATGTCAAACTGTGAGGAATTTGACCAGCAGTTCAGTTGATTTGATGAAGGGGAGGCCCGATCTATGAAACCCAGAAATGGTTTGGCAAAAGATCGAACTATTCCCAAGTTTATTGATTTTTAGTGTTTTAGGAGTTTTAAGAAAAAGTTGAATTTAAGCAAGGTACAATGGAATAAGATCTGAAAAAAGAAGAGACTTACCTGTTGGATCTTACCTGGAAAAGCTTGTAGAAGTCTGTAACAGTGACGATCTTTGCTATCCCGATCAATTTTGGAAGATCCCCGTGATTTCTATGGCATATGCAAGCTCCAAGCCATCAATGCGCCCCCTACCTTCCATGAGCAAACGTCAACCATATCAGATTTGCATATACAAAATAAAGAAACTGAATGCTACAAGATAGTAAAATGAAGTAATCATAGATCATAATGAAACTAATGAAAACCCTCTGATCCAAGACGAAGAGAATCGAGCGAGTTGAGGTCCCCCTACAAAAACGCTCCGGCCAAAATGCCCTCCTGTAGACAAAACAATGATAGCCACGAAAAATATAGATCTCACGAGAATTTCCACAATGCTAGGAAGTTGAAGACTAGCTAATCACCATTTGAGCACATCAGATACAAAGCAGATCCAAAAATATTTCCACAAAAAAGTCTTTCTATTATTCAGATCCAAGAGCCAAAGACCCCTTACAAATAAGAAACTTTCTCTCTTAAATAGAAATGAGAGAACCTCAATCATAACCAAATCCTAACCACTTTCAAAACGAGTGGCTAAGATTAAAAGATGAAATGTTCTAATCAATGGTTGAGATGAGCTCAACATACGACACATGGATCAATATAACCATAATTTACCAAAGTGGACTAAACCACCCAAATAAAGGTAACCCACTCAATAAGAAATAAATGAAAGCACATGGTGGGTCCAAGGAGTGTTTGACAAACTCCCTTTGGGTGTCCCCATGGCACAATAAATAATATAACAACTTAATTCTTTGACTTTTGTGCCTCCTTGAGGAAATCGTGAGCCTCCAAAAAGACTCCAGAAAATAATAAAAAATGCCCAAAAGTAGCTGTGGGCCCAATCAGGAGCTGCAACTGCTGGAGAAAGTGTGGAGGACATCACTCTCATCATCATGACTCATTCCATGTCATTTCCTTGCCTCAGTAGCCCAAATCGATTTCTTCAATAGCCATCTTATCATTTTTTTAATCTGCCTCGGGAAACGTGATCCTGCCAAAACAACCTCCTAGAGTGCCTGTGTTGTCAAACTGAGCCCACCAGGCTCTTTGGGATGGGGGTACAATGGTACAAGCAAATGGATGCACCCTCCTATGCCCATACAACGCCCTAAGAGATCCAACTGAAACATCTCCCTGCTCAAAAATATCAATCTGTGAAGAAAAACTGCATCAGAAAGGCAGAATGAGCTTGATCACATCTATAAGTGCCCAGAATTGGAAATAAACTGTCTCATTAGACTCAGAGAGTCCAAATCCATCTAAGGTGTATACTCATACCCCTCATAGGTCTCTATCTGATCATCAATCATATCCAATAAACAATATAACCATCTGTGAATAATCAGACACCAATAATAACTTAGACTATATCCATCCGATGCAAGTGTTAAAAGGTTAAGACATGCTCTACAATTCATTCAAGTAACAATCACAACAAGTAGCATTCATTTCACTGGCGGTACATCAACCAATACATATATAAGGCTTTATTTATTATTACTCAAACTTAGACTTTCAAGACTATACTCACTTCATAGCTGTAGTCATTTTGCTAGTGAAGGGTGAAAGGTGGAAATGACAAGGCTAAGGCAAAGAATGACTTCCTAGTCAACATCATGACACTTTGGACAAGGAAAGGGAAAACTCACTATAACCAATGCTGGACAAACAACAACACAAGGAATGCCATTGCCTCACAGATGGGTGAGTTGTTTAGAGAGTGCTTATTCAACTTAGGCATCATGTCTACATCAAACTTGATCCAAGTTCATTAGGATCACATTTTATTCCATGGCCTTTTTGGCCTATATGACCCTTTTGGGACTTCACTAGTGCTTAAAAGCACAGTGAATCGCAGCTTTCATCTGGGACATATTTATTTTAATAAGGTCAGCAATTTTTGGATATAACATAGTTTTAACCATTGCTTTTTAAACCTTTTCTTATACTCTTCAAGGAGTATTTTAGCATTTCATTACTCTTGCCCTTTTTACATATGTTAAGAAACACGATTTTATAATTTTCATTTTCCATGGGCGCATATTCAATGTTTCAATATAATTAGTACATGAGCTTTCAGTTTTAGCCAACAACATCTCAAGTGACTAGGGGGAATTCTGCACAGTGCCAAACATCGGGACAACCGACCAAAATGATTTAGGCATACTATCCAACTTACCAAAGGCAAGTTTTGTTACCAACTCAGAGCCGAGACACAGTATAAACAGGGAGGCTTGTCCAACAAAAATTCTAGTGGGGAAAAAGGTCCTCCATGCCATAAGTCAAGAAGTCAGTCGGGTTGAAAACTAAAATGGAAGGTAATGGATGGGTGAAGACAGTGGATGATGGAGCCAACTCTAGCAAGCCAAAACAATGGTGGGAATGACTACCTCTATTCTCCCTGAGGAGGGTAAAACCAACGAGTATAGATCAAGAACTTCCAAGTCTAAGTAGGGACATCAATACATAGTACAATATAGAACCAAGTCCATATGAATATGACCGCCAGATCATAATACCACAAGTCAATACATGTCACAAGAATCAATATAAGAGCAATAATAACCATAACACAATATAAAATTTTGAGTCATAACCATGCAATATAATCCATCTGAAACACCATCTATCTAATGAGAAAGTACTGATATATCACTGGGCATCCATGACTGCTCTGAAATGACATAAATGGCTACATCGGTCCTCAAATCTGAGTGTCCTAAGACTCAGTCCTGACATGGGAGAGTTCCATAGTCCACAAATATAATCATGATCCATAAAAAATGTTCATCTCAGCATCTCATATGTAAGAGATCTGGTTGAAAAATGTACTATGTCTGAATAATAGAATATGGTAGCTTGGCTACTATATATGTGATAACATCTGGCTCCAGCTGGGACAAGTGCTCTGCTGAAAAGAGTGCTTGAGAACCTTAGAATCTCTGGTACTCGCACTCTGCTTCTCGCATCCTCGATCAATCCATCCAGCTCTGCCATCGCTACCAAGAATGTACCTGACTACCTGCAACATGTCCAGAGCTATACGAAACTCACAGATCGGTCGTCAGAACAATGTGGATAATATATAAAATACTGAATAAAAATGCATGAAACTGAAAAGCAGAAAATAAATCTAATCTATAACCATAAGTTTCAGTAAAAGTTTGATTTTTATTTTACAGGATTACACTAAGAGCTTCAAAAGTGAGCTTTAGACAACAAAACAAAATTCTATACTACTGCTGGGAAAGGCTTATTCAAGTCCTACCTACTCTACTCTACTATACAAAGTGGGATTCAAGGCTAAGTAGGGTCGGGAAGGTATCCCCTCAAATCCCTCTGGTTGACAGGAAGCAGAATCTGTCGTCCAGTACTGGTAACAAGAAAACATATATCATCAACACAACGTTCTACAGAAAAAGGCCCAACCCAGAGATCATTAGGTTGCCTCGATCAGAAATGCACCAAGTGGTTTTGGATAAGGACTTGACTTCCAGTGGGAAATCTATTCCTATTTACCAATTCGGGAACCACTTGAATGTTACGTATAGGCATGGGATGGACATCAACGATGTTTTGTGGCTGCGGGGTGATTATCTTTGAACTTCTCCTGGAAGGCACTACATCAAATCTGGGTGGACCACCATCAATGGGAATAGCTATGCTACCAACTAGGATCTCTCTAATCTCTTCCCTTACCCCTTGTGGACTTGCATTAGGCTTATCACTATGAGGAGATACTACATGTTTGACTGTTTCTCTGATTGTCCAGAAATTTCTATCTTCCTTCGAAGGATGAGGATTATGGGATAAAATAGTACCGTGGCTAGATCCTTCCCCTGTAGGACCATGAATATGCATACCCTCTAGATCGGTTGATTCTACTCTAGGCTGTGGTGCAGGAGAACTAGGAATGTGAGATAGATCATGATTGCGAAGACTAGATGACTCAGGTGGCAGGAGAAAGTTAGGAATGAGAGGATAAGCAGACAAGGCATTAATCGGCATGGCTGAAGGAGTTTGAAACATAGCAAGATTATTTAGACTAAAATCTCCTTCAGGCGCCTTATTTATTAAGGCATCCTCTTGCCAACTTAGAGAGCTATCATGGACTTGAATTAAGTTGCCATCTTCCAAAGATACATGAGATAATGACCTAGCAAAATCAGAGACATGGGTGCTGCTGACCTCAGTATTAGCCTCTATTACACCAGGTAATTCAAGATGGCTTTCCCATGGATAAATAGGCTCTAGGCCTTGGCTTTCTCTCTCTATTCTGGTCAATCAAAACAAACCACTCATTCACTCTACGAGGGATTCTTTCAACATGCCTAGCATCATCAACTTCATCAACCTCAATCATAATATTTGCAGCATTGTTTTGCTCGGGATCTTGGAAAGGGATCTCATTGCTTCTTAATTCCTCTAATTGCTCTGAACCTTCACCTTCAGGCATTTCCAAACTAACCATCCTGACACTGTGAGTTGTTTGATTTTCTTCCGAAGATAAGTCAGAGTCTTCTATTGCCAGAAACATGCTTTCAGGCTGCCTATACTTCCATACTTCATTTGCATCTTCTACAAAATGGGCCTCAACATTATTCAACAATTCTTCCCCATAAGTGCTTTTTATCCCTTCTTCAAAAGTCTCCAGATGCTTCTCATAGCAAGGTTCCCTATTGATTCTGATCAGAGCCCCGTTAGAGTTTGGGACACAAAGGTATGATAGATCCATCATAAGGTATCCACCTAAACCAGCTGCCCACTTTCTAGATAAAAGCATTCCATAAGCTGGGGGCAAGTCAATAACAACTGCATCCATCATAGTGGAAATGTCGGAGCATGCAAACAGATCAGCTCTAAGGTTTTTGATCAATCCATAGGATGGTACTCGCCTTGAGTCTATGCCACACACATTTCCATAAGGCCTAGTCACTTCCAATCCCATTTCTTTCATGACATGCAAAGGCATTACATTCATAGCTGCTCCGGAATCCAACATGCAATTATGTAGGAGCATATTCTGAATGTGCAAGGTTAGGTAAAAGGGAGGGTGACCACCATTCTTTCTCTCATAGATAGCAGATTGTATGTTAACAGGTGGATCCTTTTCATCTTTGCTAGGATGTGCCCTCTCAGGATTTTGAATGTGATCAGGTTCTAAAACAAACTCAGGGGTTTTGTCTTGGCCAATACCATCAAAGAACTCTTCCACTTGGCTTCTTACAGAGGGAACACTCATCAGTTCAGTTATTGGGATGCAACATACTATCTTGCTCAACTCTTTCTCGATGCCAATGTTCAGATTCAAATCCCCGAAGGCAAGATCTTCTTCTTCCCTTTTGTCTTCATTCACTACTTTTCTTTTGTCAAAGAAAGAAGGCTGGGGATCCACTCTTCGTTTATAAATTCTAACCTGTGGTTCTTCTTTTGTTTCAGGGATACCTACTGCACAACATGAGGGTTTAGGCTCATCAACAAAATCCTCTTCCTGATCCCAAATTTCCTCCTCTTGTTCCCATGGTTCTTCCTCTAGGAGAATTCTTCCAAACTCATCATCGAAAGACAAATCATTCATGAAATTAATGTTATTTGGCTGGTCATCAGGGTGACTGGTGTTTGTTGGTTCTTCATCATTTTCATCACACCAATTAACATTCCTCTTCTCAGGATTCTCTGGATACTCGGGCCTTCTTCTATTAGGATCTCTCTCATGACATATATTGTTGTTCCAATAAGGTCTAGGGCCATAAGGGTTTCTATGTCTCTCTAGATCATGGAAACTAGCCACGTTTTTGGTCAAGACAGTTAATTGCCTCATCATTTCTTGCATGGTTTCTAACGTGTCCTTTGTCTCTTTTGGCTCATTCACAGGCTCCTTAGGCTTTCGGAGCTTAGGCTCGGATCTAGAAGTGGATGGGGCATAATGATCAAAGAAGTTTTGCTTGCCCATAGATGTCGCATGCTGCTCAGCCATCTTTGCATTGAATTGGGCAGTCTTCAAATCATTCGGATTTTTATCCTTCAAATTAAACCCAACCAACCGTCAAAGGCATTCAGGTAATGGATAATAATCGCTTGGTCTTTTGGTCTAATTTCATCTGGGATGTTTCCTACAGTCTTGTCAAATCTCAGGTTGAATTCATGGACTTTTTCATTCTCCCTCTTCTTTATGTCAAATAGTTGATGCAAGAGGAACTTCCCATCCAACTTATGAGACCAATCACTGTTAAGCTTTGTGACAAAGTGGTCATAACCATTGATGGATGAAGCTGGCAATCTATCAAACCACTTCCGCACATCTCCTTCCAGAGAAAATAGAAAACCTCTCATGAATACATCTTCATCCACAGCTCCATATGCTTCCATATGGTCCCAGACTTTATCAATGTGGTTTTCAATGGAGGTAGCAGATACTCCATCAAACTTAGGGACCTTTTCAAAATATTTCTCAGGCATGTCATGTGGGGCCCCCGGGATCAGGGAGAAATCTAAAGGTGATGCCTTGGCCTTCCTTCCAAACACCCTAAGGTTTTGTGGAGGAGGAGCAGTCTGATTTCCACTAGGGGTTGCTCCGGCCATTGGGCTAGATGAAACTGAAAGGGATCCCAAAGGATGACTTGAGGGAACAGTGAGGTTGGACACTCGCCTATTTTTCCTTGTGTAAGTTATGGGAATTCCTTGAGGGTTTATGGGACGCTTTAGGAATTTAAGATTAATATATTGGGTACGATCCTCAGTGGAGTCGCAAGGTGAACCACACAAGTAATTTACCGAAAAAGATATGTCGTATGGAAAGGTGAGGTATGTTGAACCAAGGTAGGCCTCTACCTCCCCAGCAACGACGCCAAAATGCTATCACCCGCCTTGTAGTTGCCTGTGTGAGGTGGATTCAGGATGGATGGTAGAGGGGCAAGCAACTAAGGGGTGGAACCACGACTGCTTAGACTCCCAAATGGATGGTTGTCACGCCAATCAAGGCAACCTTCACTTTATGTTATCCTAGTCCAAGACAACAATGGGGGAGACCTAGATCTGCTCCCGACAGGAGAGATCAGACCTAGACACTAGAAGAAGATCAGATGGGGCTTCAGGGTACTTGAGGTGCAAGGTAAATGGAAACCCTAGCTCTAGGGTTAAGGTACTAGCAATTGATGGAGATGACCACTGTCTTGGGAAACGTAACTGTGACAGGGTGAGCAAGAACAGAGTTGGGACTGCCTAGTACCACGGGGACAATCTCAGTGAAAGATATGTGACTTGAGTTATCAGTAGGTGTTGGCAAAAGGAGTAAAAATGAGGTCAAGATGGGGCTAGCGCTAGCTAGGAGATCAGTGCCTTGTGTGCATTGGACAATGGAGTCAGCAGTAAACCAATTTTTCAGAGAACCCACCTGGGAGACACCTTGATCTACGAACCCAGAAAGTAGTTGGTCCGGAAAAGCTAAGGTACAGGAAACCCATCTCAATGGATGGCTAGCGCTAGGGCTTAGGAGGACAGATCTGTAGTTCTAGGGTCACCGGGAGGCTAATGGCTCAGTGTTGAGGAAGAAGAGAGGTCAGGGTGACCTGATCTACAAGCCCAAATCAGGAAATCAACAGAAAAATCAAATCTAGAAAAGTCAAAATTTGATGATGGGGCTAGGAGGCTGAAATCTGATTTTTTAGATCTAGGACAAAGCGTGAGGAACTAGCATAGCGTTGGGGGTGTTCTGGAGTGCTTGGGCCCTGATCTATCAGCCTATCTTGTCAGATTTAAGAAAAAATCACTTCCGGAAAAGTCCAGTTTTTAGTGAGGGCGTTAGGGCAAATTCAGTCAATTTTTCAGATCTAGGCCAAATGGTCAAGCGGTTGCATAGCATTGGGGTTGATTTAGGCTGTGTGGGACCCGCTCTATCCGTCTGTGAAGTCAAAAATCAGAAAAACTCAAAACCCTAGCAGGTCAATTTTTTAGTGGGGTGGTTATGCAGTTTTTTGCTTAAAAATCAGATCTATATCAAACTGGGAGGAATTTGACCAGCGATTCAATTGATTTGATGAAGGGGAGGCCCGATCTATGAAACCCAGAAATGGTTTGGCAAAAGATCGGACTATTCCCAAGTTTATTGATTTTTAGTGTTTTTAGTGTTTTAGGAGTTTTAAGAAAAAGTTGAATTTAAGCAAGGTACAATGGAATAAGATCTGAAAAAAGAAGAGACTTACCTGGAAAAGCTTGTAGAAGTCTGTAACAGTGACGATCTTTAATATCCCGATCAATTTTGGAAGATCCTCGTGATTTCTATGGCATATGCAAGCTCCAAGCCATCAATGTGCCCCCTACTATGCATGAGCAAATGTCAACCATATCAGATTTGCACATACAAAATAAAGAAACTGAATGCTACAAGACAGTAAAATGAAGTAATCATAGATCACAATGAAACTACTGAAAACCCCCTAATCCAAGACGAAGAGAACCGAGCGAGTTGAGGTCCCCCTACAAAAACGCTCCAGCCAAAACGACCTCATGTAGAGAAAACAATGATAGCCACGAAAAATATAGATCTCACGAGAATTTCCACAATGCTACGAAGTTGAAGACTAGCTAATCACCATTTGAGCACATTAGATGCAAAGCAGATCCAGAAAAATTTCCACAAAAAAAGTCTTTCTATTATTCAGATCCAAGAGCCAAAGACCCCTTACAAATGAGAAGCTCTCTCTCTTAAATAGAAATGAGAGAACCTCAATCATAACCAAATCCTAACCAATTTCAAAACAAGTGGCTAAGATTAAAAGATGAAATGTTCGAATCAATGGTTGAGATGAACTCAACATACAACACATGGATCAATATAACCATAATTTACCAAAGTGGACTAAACCACCCAAATAAAGGTAACCCACTCAACAAGAAATAAATGAAAGCACATGGTGGGTCTAAGGAGTGTTTGACTAACTCCCTTTGGGTGTCCCCATGGCACAACAAATAATATAACAATTTAATTCTTTGACTTTTGTGCCTCTTTGAGGAAATCATGAGCCTCCAAAAAGAGCTCTAGAAAATAATAAAAAATGCCCAAAAATAGGTGTGGGCCCAATCAGGCGCTGCAACTGCTGGAGAAAGTGTGGAGGACATCACTTTCATCATCATGACTCATCCCATGTCATTTCCTTACCTCAGTAGCCCAAATCGATTCTTCAATAGCCATTTAATCATTTTTTTAATCTGCCTCGGGAAATGTGATCCTGCCAAAACAGCCTCCTAGGGTGCCTGCATTGTCAAACTGAGCCCACCGGGCTCTCTGGGATGGGGGTAGAATGGTACAAACAAGTGGCTGCAGCCCCCTATGTCCATACAAGGCCCTAGCAGATCCAACTGAAACATCTCCCTGCTCAAAAATATCAATCTGTGAAGAAAAACTGCATCAGAAAGACAGAATGAGCCTGATCACATCTATAAGTGCCTGGAACTGGAAATAAACTGTCTCATTAGACTCAGAGAGTCCAAATCCATCTAAGGTGGATACTCATACCCCTCATAGGTCTCTATCTGATCATCAATCATATCCAATAAACAACATAACCATTTGTGAATAATCAGACACCAATAATAACTCAGACTATATCCATCCGATGCAAGTGTTAAAAGCTTAAGACATGCTCTACAACTCATTCAAGTAATAATCACAACAAGTAGCATTCATTTCACTGGAGGTACATCAACCAATACATATATAAGGTTTTATTTATTATTACTCAAATTTAGACTTTCAAGACTATACTCACTTCATAGCTGTAGTCATTTTGCTAGTGAAGGGTGAAAGGTGGAAATGGCAAGGCTAAGGCAAAGTATGACTTCCTACTCAACATCATGACACTTTGGATAAGGAAAGGGAAAACTCACTATAACCAATGCTGGACAAACAACAACACAAGGAATGACAGTGCCTCACAGATGGGTGAGTTGTTTAGAGAGTGCTTATTCAACTTAGGCATCATGTCTACATCAAACTTGATCCAAGTTCATTAGGATCACATTTTATTCCATGGCCTTTTTGGCCTATATGACCCTTTTGGGACTTCACCAGTGCTTAAAAGCACAACTAATCGCAGCTTTCATCCGGGACATATTTATTTTAATAAGGTCAGCAATTTTTGGATATAGCACAGTTTTAACCATTGCTTTTTAGACCTTTTCTTGTACTCTTCAAGGAGTATTTTAGCATTTCATTGCTCTTGCCCTTTTTACATATGTTAAGAAACACAGTTTTACAATTTTCATTTTCAATGGGTGCATATTCAATATTTCAATACAATTAGTACATGAGCTTTCAGTTTTAGCCAACAACATCTCAAGTGACTAGGGGGAATTCTGCGCAATGCCAAACATCGGGATAACCGACCAGAATGATTTAGGCATACTATCCAACTTACCAAAGGCAAATTTTGTCACCAACTCAGAGCTGAGACACAGTATAAACAGGAAGGCTTGTCCAACAAAAGTTCTAGTGGGGAAAAAGGTCCTCCATGCCATAAGTCAAGAAGTCAGTCGGGTTGAAAACTAAAATGGAAGGTAATGGATGGGTGAAGACAGTGGATGATGGAGCCAACACTAGCAAGCCAAAACAATGGTGGGAATGACTACCTCTATTCTCCCTAAGGAGGGTAAGACCAACGAGTATAGATCAAGATCTTCCAAGTCTAAGTAGGGACATCAATACATAGTACAATATAGAACCAAGTCCATATAAATATGACCGCCAGATCATAATACCACAAGTCAATACATGTCACAAGAATCAGTATAAGAGCAATAATAACCATAACACAATATAAAATGTTGAGTCATAACCATGCAATATAATCCATCTGAAACACCATCTATCTAATGAGAAAGTACTGATATAACACTGGGCATCCATGACTGCTCTGAAATGACATAAATGGCTACATTGGTCCTCAAATCTGAGTGTCCTGAGACTCAGTCCTGACATGGGAGAGTTCCATAGTCCACAAATGTAATCATGATCCATAAAAAATGTTCATCTCAACATCTCATATGTAAGAGATTTGGCTGAAAAATGTACTATGTTTGAATAATAGAATATGGTAGCCTGGCTACTATATATGTGATAACACACTCTACTCAAATCAAGTCAACAAATCAAACAGATATCAAGCAAATAATCACTTACAACACTGTCAAAGGTTGTCATTAACAATCCAACTCCACTTAGGTCAAAGACACAATATCTAATACTTACATGTCAACTTCTCATTCAATACTACACTTATACAACAATCAAGATAATCACCAAGATCTATCCAAGATAATCATCAAGATCTATATCAATATCACATCAAGGTATATGCCAAGAAAACCATCACCATAGCTTCCATAACATATTGAATGACTTTAAAGAGATACCAATATATAGCCTCACATACTAAGATCAAAGATGAACTCTATCCATGAGAGACATGTGCCATTACAAAAGAAACCATGAAGCACAAACCATACCTTATTGAATATAACAGGATGGAGAAAAAGTAGAAAACCCAAAAGAAACTCTATATCCTGTCATCACATAGCCCTCGTAACAAGCTTTCCAACGAGCCAAAAAATTTGTAATTCCGATTTCGTATGAGAAAGTTATGCCTATTTCAGTGAAGATGCCCAGAAATTTTTCTGTCACACATTTTCACACTTTTCTCCAAAATGTGCGAAATTCGTAAGAGAAGTGGTGATGAAAAAATGAAATGCTTGATATTCTATTTATATGGGTTGTAGAGAAAAAATATTACCTTGAGCTAACATGCAATTCAAAATTACAAATAATTAAATTCTATTTTGTTTAGCTGGCTCACCCAAAAAGGTGGGGTACCCCAACTTCAAAAATTCAAATCTCTTCAACCGTAACGAGCCACGTGATGTGCCACCTACCGTTGGAAATGGAACAGCAAGGGCTATCTCCCCATGATGGGTTTATTTGCAGTCCCATGGTCCAATACCCTTAAAATCCTCAATTTGTTTAGGATGTCAAAGACCCCACACATGAGGGTGCAAAAGACCATACCACCAACTACAAGAGTTTCAAAGTCTTCTTCAACATATCAAGGCACGTCCATGGGCTCTACCTCCATCTAAATCTCAATATGCATATAACCACAAATAGGACCATACATCATCATGGTTCAAGGTCTCCATACCATTAAAAACATATCCAATGGTTCCACTATATATCTTCATCACTATAAGAGTACCAACACCCCAAAAGAGGGGTACAAAGACCTCACCACTAGTTTGCAACACCTTATGGGCTTCATATGCATGATCATAAGGCTACTACATGGCAATGAACATATAGCGTCCAAGGGACATCAAAACATTTATGTGGGTTCAAGACTTAAACTTTCAAGGACACCAAGGACCCCATAATAATGGATTCCAATATACCACCATCAGTGTGGGTTCCAACACCTAAGTCTCCACATGCAAGAGTATCAAGATCTAAGATTGTAGACTCAAGGACCTCACAAGAACTTAACAACCTCAAGACCATCCAATGCAAGCAACGGGATTCACCATCAACACATCAAATACTTTACACACATGAGCCACATCATCCATCCAACAACCAATCAAGAGACTAAGACAAGTACACGCATAACAAGCAGCACAAAGACTAGTAACCAAATATCAACCATGAGTAAGGAACTCAACAATGGACTCAAATGGGACCAAGATACAACTTAGGGGCACTTGAGCAAGTCAATGGGTAACCAGGGCTTTTGTCATTGTTCCAAGGCCTCCAAGGGCTTCAAGCTTGGGCTTGGACAAGGTCAAAAGGGCTCCTCTTGCACAAAACAACCACAAACTAAACACTAACCCTCAGGAGCTCCACAAGGGGCACCAAGGACTCAATAGTTGGCATCAATGACCATACACAGTTGGCATTAATGACAAATTAATCAACACAACAACCAATAATTAACAAGGGAAATAACACTTTGGGCTAGTCGGATTGATGTCTAAGTCCTAGGAAGCCGAGTCTTTTACATACAGCTCTTAGGCTAGGACATTTATTACAATTTCGCCAAGGTTGTATGAACATGTGGTACAAAAAATAAATGGGCCTAGAAGGCTTGATGAACTTCTGAAATTTGATCATGAATTATTCAAACTTTGCCGGCTCACTTGAAGTCCAACTAAGTATGACTTAGTCAGCAACAAGAACTATGAGAAGGGATTTTAAATCAAACAACTTAAAGTAGGAAATCAAATGGCATATGCTAGTTCAGCAGTAGGTAGTGAAAAAAGTGCAAGTAGATGTTTCAAGTACATTTCTGTTTGAGTAAGTTTATGATTATATCGGCCTGTGCGCCCAAACATTTTATTTGAGTAAGTTTATGATTATGGGTCTGTGCACCCAAACATTTAATAATAATAAAATAATAATATAATTTTAAGGTCACAACCAAGCCAGACACCAAATTGGTATATGAGATCCCCTTGTTTATGGGACAAGGGAACCCCTCCATGTAGCAATATAATAGGTCCCAATTTCAGCACATATGTTTATCTTTTTGCATGCAATATATAAAAAAAAATGGACCATATACATATTAAAAATAAAAGAAATTAAACAGTTAACAAATTGCAAAGCAATGCCTTTCATAATAATAATAATAATTCAATAAGTATATCTGACGCTAATGGAATACCTAAGCCACTGTTTATACAAGGTAACACCTAAACAGAGGGAAACTATTCATTATAAATATTATGGAGGGCAATGAAAGAGAATCAACGGCTTTTGTAAATCTATTCTAGGAGCAAGAACATATTCTTGGGACAGAAACTTGAATATTATATGGTGTTGAAGATTCGTAATCCATTTTCTTCCCTGTTTTGATTCTAACTCTTTTGTATGCATGTCTTCATTCTACTTGGACCAAGAATAGAAAAGTCAATGGCCTGCAGAACACCTTATTCTTAAAATCTATTTCATATATCAGTAAACAGTATTATGCCCAGTGTCACATGTGCTGTTTTGTCTTGGTTCCATATTTGATATTTGGTTTTTGTTTTGTAATGCATTGATTCAGTTGGCTTGGCCATGATTCAGCAATCAACAACAAAAAATATGAAATTCTTATTTGGTGGATTGACATAAAATGGAGAAAATGGTCACTGTTATTTATCTTACTATCAATTGCTACTATGATTGATTGTCTGAAATACCTTTAAATCTTCTATTTTTATGAAGACGCCCTCAATGTTTCTTTTTAAAAGTCTGAGAGTCCTTTGTGGTAGAGATTATAAAAGAAGCTTTGACAAGTGCCTTGACCATTCACAGAATTTTTTTCTTTACTTATTATATGCCACTCACTGGTGCTTTATTGTTCAATTTTGCTGATTTTTGGCATCGGCAGATCAGATATCAATTACTTGCAATTCTTGTCAGATGTTATAGTAAAATGCCTTCTTGTTATGCTTAGGAAATCATTCCCAAATTTGTCTACACAAAATAACAGTTGTTAGGGACATTTTCAGATGTTTTATATCAATCCTGGTATGGTCGGGCGTGACCAAGGGAACTGCTTGTAAATTAACTTTCATCCAGGCCAGCCTTACGACACAGCAAGAAATAATACGTGTCATCTTGTTTGTAAATGTTAAAGGTTGAAGATTCTGTGCTTCTATTGAAATTCATTGAAGCTTCTGTTGCTTTAATATAAGTTATAGACTTTTACTGGAGATATGTTACAGACCCCCTTTTCATATTATGTGTGCTGTTAATTTTAGGTCATTTAAGAGATCGACGAATTATTTCATTCCTAAACATTAGTTATATATTCTATTTACTCTAATGAACATGATATATCTCTGATATTATCCCTACGGTAATATATATATATATATATATATATATATATATATATATATATTACCGTAGGGATAATATCAGAGATCACTGGTAGATGCTTCATTCCATTTTGTACAATTAATGTTTTGATATTAAATTGCTCTTTTTTAATTCATTTTCTAGGGTGTATTTTCCAACAATGTTTATGCATAGGGTGGTTCAATTCATTGGCTTGTGACCTAACCATATTGAGAGATCTTGCAGAGGAGCAAAGCATATTTTTATCATGCTTCATGTGGCAATGCAAGTGCTTTTAATTGGAGAAACCATCTCTCAGGACTAATCCTCTGAGATTTGCTATCAAAGTTTAGGGACGAACAAATGGAGCTATTTGCAAATGGAAGTAAGAATGACAAACGGTCATGTGCAAGCTTTGATATTGTAAGTGTTCCTGGTAAGGTTACTGAAGAGGCCTCAACAATGAATAAGGCATTCAAATCTGAAATTGATACTGAACTAAAAGATTTGAACAACAGTGGAGGTTTTTCAGAGAAAAATGGATTGCTGAAGAACCAAAAGGGTCAAACACATAAACCCTTAACATTGCTGAGGGTAATTAGAGGAGTATTGTGTTTGGTAGTGCTTTTTACGACAGCATTCACGACCTTGATTTTTTTAACTCCTGTTTCATTTGTTATACTGCGTCTGTTTAGTATACATTATAGCAGGGAGGCAACATCTTTCTTATTTGACCACTGGCTAGCCATGTGGCCCTTATTATTTGAAAAGATAAACAAGACAAAGGTTGTATTTGCTGGAGATAGTGTCCCTCCAAGAGAGCGCATTTTACTGATTTCCAACCACCGAACAGAGGTAGATTGGATGTACATGTGGGACCTTGCATTGCGTAAAGATCGCTTGGGTTACATCAAGTATATTATCAAGAGTAGTGTGCGCAATGTACCAATCTTTGGTTGGGGTTTTTACATCCTTGAGTTCATTCTGGTTGAGAGAAAATGGGAACTGGACAAACCAGTCATAGAATCAATGCTTGCAACATTCAAGGACCCACGAGATCCATTGTGGCTTGTTCTCTTCCCAGAAGGCACAGACTTCACGTAATCATTTTTCACCTTCTCTAGTCCTTGCATCATCTGAGTATGTCTACATTTATACTAAATGTTCAAAAGCATAATTTTTAAAGCTGTTTCTATTTACAATTACTATATTCAACATTCTTGCATATGTTTATGTATAATATTTTGAAAATTGGAATTGTAAATACAATATAAGAGGTATGTATTGTGAATCTGAAAATACAATTCCAGATGTTAGGCTTCTTTCTCAAAATACACGGCAATTATTTAGTATTATCAAGAATTTGCTACTTGTCAATGCCGAAATATTGCAATGTCTTTTGCTCTTGAGCCTTAATAAAATGTATTATGAGTTTGAAACTTTGAAGACATTTCTCGCAGCAAGATATTTTTCATTATTCTCTAAAGTAACTGCCTTGGTTTCTGAATGAAGTTGACTCATTAAGGGCAAGAAACTTGCACGTATTTAAAATGATGGGTACATTAATTCAGTTCTCTCCCAGTTTTGCTGAAAACTTTGTTTGGTTTGAATAAACATTGGTATGTGCAGGAAAACTTAATAAACTTTTCAGATACATTAAATTAGAGCTATCTGTGTGCAGAGAGCAGAAATGCAGACAAAGTCAACGATATGCAGAAGAACATGGCTTACCTATCCTAAACAATGTGCTTTCGCCCAGAACAAAAGGTTTCACTGCCTGCTTGGATAGTCTTCGGGGTTCTTTAGATGCAGGTTATTCCTATTTCTTTTATCTGTCTTTTATTTTGGTTCTCCGTGATTTGTGCTTGAACACAGACAAAGCGGAATTAAATGACTTGAATACAATGCTAGTGTTGTTTAGTACTTCTGCAATTAGCAATTAGGAAACTCCATTACAGACTCAAGGCCATTTTCAATGTGTGCAATATCCTAACTTCTAAGGTCATTTTCCCTTTGTCATTTCAGAATCACCTGCATTAGAAGTGTTACTGATTATTCTTACAACCAGCATAGATCCATCTTAAACCCGAATCTATCAAGCACTGAGAGGGATCCAATTTCTTGAGGTGTAAATTTTTTATCTTAAATTTTTTACACACCAGGAAAAAAAATCACACCTCAAGAAATTTAATCACTCTCGATGGTTGATAGATCCGGGTTTAAGATGGATCTATGCTGGTTTTATTTTTTATTTCATTAGCTGACATTCCTTTTTAATTATTTTTTATTTATTTTTGGTAACAATATGTTACACCATTACAACATCTTTCTCATACTGAGCTGTACAGTACCTCGCTACTCTTGGTGCAATTAAGCTATAAAGTGTTCACCCTAAAACTAACACCCTATGGTGCAAGGTCTTCACCAACGTGCAGCTACATACAACAATAGAATTTCACCCGTCACTAATGAAATTCCCCTTCACTTCAACACTTTGAAAATTCAAGTGCTAGGGGGCATTCCCAAAAAGGCAACTGAGTACTTGTCTTGTGATTTGATGATTAGGTGCCTCCTTAAGTTGCTCTTATTGTTTTGAGAATCTTTGTTACTTGAGTTAGATTGTGTATATACAAGGAAAGTAAAACATGAAATGTAAACTTCTCAATACAAATAAGCATGTAACTCAAAGTAACATAAAGCAATATAAAATTAATTCTCACAAAGGAAGATACTTGTTGAGCAAGAATGAATCAAACCATCCATGTGCAAATTGTAAATAAAAATCCGATGGTCATTGAGTGCAATGCTACAAACAAGTATTAAAGTGATTACTTGCTCAAGTCACCAAGATTGCATAAAATAAATGGCAAGACTCATGAACAAATAAAATGTGCTTTGAGCTTTAGTACTTGATGGTCATTATCATGCATAAGTTAAGAATACAAAATGAGAAGTTGACTTAAACAATTTAAATGAAAACCCAACAATATTAACTTAGTGCAGATGGCTCATATTTCCATCAAAGTGTCAACATAGAAATACAGTTTCATTAACCTTTAGATCAATTAACAGTTATAAGCATATGAAAGGAACCAAGTGGGGATTGCAAGGTTTGAGAGTGACTCTATGGCAAAGTTAACATTTAATCTATTGCTGTAGATTATTATTAGATCACTAAGGTGCATTACCAATTTACAAGCAAAATGAAAGAGCTTCAAACTTATAAAATAAAATACGCCCATTTGTTTTGGAAGTGCTGCTGGAAAGAGTGTTACCACATGAGTTGCAGGCAGTTGGACTTTTAAGTGAGCCATCAAAGGTGAACAAATACTTGTTCAAATTCAGAGTTCAGAAGTCCATTCAGGCCTTCCAAGGCCCTTTTTTCACTTTTTAACATGTTCATACTTGTGGGGAGATTGTAAAAATGTGCTAGCATGGGTGTTTTGTAAAGAACTTGGTTATCAAGCTGATTATTCCAAGGTGTTTTTCCCTTGTTAATTATGCAATGCTGAACAACCGATATATAATTTTTGAGTTTTTCACCTGCTCCTCCAAAGCTGGAATGGTCGTCTTGGTGGTTAAACCCTGGGAGGTTATTAAAGTTCAAGTGTCAATGCATATGAATGTTCTAGACATTGTTATTGAGTCATATGTATTATGGACATGTGCTAGGTCCTCCTAGTTTTGTTTTTAATTTCTGAGAAAATAAATTTTCCCGCAAAATTAGGTAATTTTTAATGGTTTAAGTAAAAATTTTGTAAAGGGCATAAAAGTTTGATCCAGAAGCAGAATTTGGCGTTGGGATGCTTGTTTTCACACTTAGAGCATGCTCTTTACCTCGAGACCCACTTTTCATACGCTTCGGGTGATTAAAATGTCACTTAAAGCCATTTTTTGCCAAAGGGGCATCAAAATGACAATAAAATGCTAACTATGTGACATTTTGACAAAGAGACAAAGTTGAAAAAGTCAAAATAGACATGTTAAAACATGTTGGGGTGAGGTGGCACTTTTGTCCCCCATATGAGGCAACTTCATCCATGATCGAAGGTGTCACTTTGGATAAGTGTTTGGAGGCTAATGAATCACTATGGGTTACCAAGTGCGCAATCTCCATGAATTTCACGATTGGGTTGAATTAGCACGTGACCATTGGTTTGGATTAGTTGGCATCATGATAGATGGCGAGTTTTTCCTTCATAATAGCGATTTGATTGGCATGTGATTAAAAGCATATTGAAGTGGTGGCAAATCACTTTGGGATGAAGGCTCACTGCTTCTCTCTATGGTCCACGACTTATGCATGTGGCACGTGATCGTTGGTTTGGTGGACACTCAAGTGGAGAGGTAGCACACCTCTCAAGAGGTGGCGCCTACCACTCTTTGTTCCACTTCACGATAACTCCAATCAAGATCCACGTTTTTCTCCTAAACTTGACTTGGACTCTCACTCTTGGATTCGCCCTTTTGGGCCTTTCATGCTATAAATAAAGCAACTCTTTCCCCATTGTAAACTAGTCAGAGCTTTGTGACCAGATGCTGGTTATTGTAATTGTTCTATCTTTTGTTAATAAGAATAAAAGACCACTTATGGCTTGGATGATGGACTCCCAAGATGGTGGAAGACCATTTAGAGTGGTCGTGACAAGCTCCATATCTTCAATGTGATCTCTTGGTCCTTAGCTTGTCTTGAAGTTCGGTGATCCTCATGAAGTATGGGGCGATTGATTTGGACTTGATAATCTTCATTTTTTGATAGTTGGTTCCTTAATGTGAGAGTCACATTAATACTACTGTGTTCAAATAACTTCTTCAGAGTCTTGAACATCTTTCTAGCTGTCTTCTTTTCCGAGACTTGTGGAACCAAGTGATCCTTGACTAAGTCCACCAGAATCCTTCTTGCTTTAGCATCACTCTTCCTCCACTGGGACTTGTCTTCTTCCGCTTCTGGTTCTGGAACCTTCTCATTGACAAACTTCAAGAGATCATTTCTTTCCAGGATGAGAAGAAGTCTAGGCTTCCAAGACATGAATTTTGTAGCCCCATCAAGACGATCTTCAACCTTCATTCCAATCATCTTGTCTGCAGTTTTGAACCAGAAACCCTACCAGGAGTTAGGTCAAAAATGAACTTTTGAATTTAAAGAAACTAACCTCACAGATAGATGTGCCATATCAAGGCGAATTGAGGGAAGGTGAGGTCGAGCCAAAATAGTGGCATTATTAGCACAAAAATTTCAACCCTAATTTCTGCAGCAGCAGACTTAGGTAAAAAATGAAACTTCTTGGAATTTGATTTTTCCTTTACCAAAAGATGCGTCTCCCCTAGAACGAAGTTTCCACATCTCTTTTACTATTGAAGAGATAAGGGATGGCCTTGGAAGGTCAAGCCCTAGATTCCGACAATGGCCACTTCTAGAACTGCTCTGATACCATGTTAGTTTTACAAGATTATAGGAGTATAACTTAATTGCAAATAAAAAGTAGGATCTCTAGAAGAAAGACAAAGCAGAGAAACAAACAACACAGGAATTTATCTTGGGAAACCCAATCGGGGAAAGCCCAGTTGTCAGGTGAAATAACTCCCGAATTCATCTTATTTCTCCATAGTATTTATACATTTAAGATGACTCTTGGGATCACACATCCGAGAGTCTCTTCATATTCCTAATATTTACAATAACGTATAATCCCGACGGATTATATTCCAACAATCCCCCCCTTAATCCGAAGGGGTGTTAGTAAGTCCGAGCATGTTTCTGAATCTTTCAAACTTTTCTCGTCCAAGCGCTTTGGTGAAGATGTCTGCAACTTGATCATTTGTGGAACAATGTCGAAGATGGACTGTCTTGGCCTCTACATGATGTCGAATCAAATGCTACTTTGTGTTGATGTGTTTGGTTCGATCATGGAATCTGGGATTCTTAGCCAGCTTGATTGCAGAAGTATTGTCGATCAATAATGGAGTGGAGTTCTCTTGTTTTTCTTGCAAATCTTCAAGTATCTTCCTGAACCATACTATTTCTTTCGTTGCTTCAGCTGCAGCCACATATTCTGCTTCTGTTGTTGAATCTGCCGGAACTGACTGTTTGCGTGATCTCTATGAGACAACTGCTGATCCAAGACTCATAGTGTATCCAGAAGTTGATACTCCTGTCTCCTTATCGCCATCAAAATCTGAGTCTGAGTACCCAATAAGTTTGAAGTCATCCACCATAGAGTACTTGAGTCCAACGTCTTGAGTCCCCTTCAAGTATCTTAGAACTCTTTTTGCAGCTGACCAGTGTCCTTCACAAGGTTTATGCATGAACCTTGAAAGTATGCCAACAACATAAGAAATATCTAGTCTAGTTGTTGTAAGGTAGATAAGTCTTCCTACAAGTTGTCGATACTTGGTCGCGTCTTCAAATTCTTTTCCTTCGCTTGATGTGAGCTTCATTTTCTGTTCCATTGGAGTAGAGATAGGGTTGCATTCTGTCATGCAAAATTTGTCTAGAAGTTCTCCAACATATTTTTTATGGGATAGGAATATGTACTTAGGATGATGAGTGACTTCAATTCCTAAGTAATAGTGGAGATGTCCCATATCTGTCATTTCAAAGATCTTTTTCAAATCTTTCTTTATGGATGCTATATAGCTCTCATTGTTCCTTGTCATCAAAAGATCATCTACGTACACCACAAAATACACAACAGATCTTCCAACTTTCTTTATAAACAGTGTTGCATCATCAAGATCAAAATGTTCGAAATTTAACTTCAAAAGATGCCCGGTTAATTTTTCATACCATGCGTGAGGCGCTTGTTTTAGGCCATACAAGGATTTGACAAGCTTGCATACCTTTTGTTCTTTTCCTTTCACAACAAAGCCTTCTGGCTGAGACATGAAGACATTCTCTTTCAAGTCTCCATTCAAGAAAGCAGTCTTCACATCCATCTGATGAACTTTCCACCCATTTTGAGCAGCTAAAGAGAGTAAGGTATGAATGGTAGCCCATTTTGTTGTAGGAGAAAACGTTTCTTCATAGTCAATTCCTTCCTTCTGTGCATAGCCTTTTGCTACAAGCCTCGCTTTGTGCTTGTCAAGTGAGCCATCTGATCTGTATTTGTTCTTGTACACCCACTTGCAGCCAATTGGTTTGGTTCCAACTGGAGGGTCAACCAGCTTCCAAGTTCCATTCTTCATGAGTGCATCATACTCATTCTGCATAGCTTCTTTCCACTCAACTCGAGTAGAAGCTTCTTCAAAGGAAGTTGGTTCAAAGTTAGCAGATAAATTAAATTCACAATCAAATGATACATCCATGTCATCACCTGAATTATCTGCTTCTCCTCCATCTTCATGTCTTTTTGAACTTCTCGTTCCCGTCTTTCCAACTTCATCCGGATGGACACTTTCAAGTGTCTTTGTGGCCCCTTTAGGAATCTTCCGTGATGGTCCTGGTGGATCAGCTGGTGGTGCTTCATTTCCTTCAAGGTTGAGTCTTCCAAGTCTCTCAATCACATCATCCTGTTGAATCTCTTGTTTAGGTGAAGTAGTAGGAACTTCTTCATGTGGGGGATTTGGTGTTTCATATGGAAATTCCAAAGGTTGATCCATAATAGGAATCCCCCCTTCAAGGTTTGGAATTTCATATTCATTTTCAGAATATTTCTTTGGATGAGGATATTTTTCCAAATGATCAAGCTGTCTCTCAATGGACTGGTCATTTTTATTAGTCTCAAGAAAAATGACATCTCTGGAAATAACAAACTTCTTGTTTACCTCATCATACAGACAATATGCTTTGGAGTTTTCTTCGTACCCCAGGAAAATGCATTTTCTGTTTCGAGCACCAAGCTTGTTTCTTTGCTCCTTTGGAATCAAGGCATAACAGGTGGAACCAAAAAC
>LPNX010648168.1:199811-226142 GCA_001517045.1 Pseudotsuga menziesii
ACACAAAGTATAGGGTTTTGAACAGCACCAGTCAATGATCTTAGCTATTATTGCAACCAACAGTCAATCAGTCATCTCAGCTCTTTACATCAGTCTTCAATGCAGCTCTATGGTAATCTTTACATAGTACTCAGCGATACTCCAATTGCACTAGCATTCAACGTATCTGAGTTTATGCACCGGCAACAATAGTGAATGGTCTGACACACTCAACGCAACTCCAATTGCACCAACTTTCAATGGATTAGGGTTGTGCAGCGGATCGCTGAGAGAAAACATACTACAGAGAGGAATCAAAGAAATAATGGGCGTCTTCCAGGTCTGTTTACGCAGATGGCATATGCTAGAGCTGAGCCAACAAGATCGAATAGTAGAGGGCAGAGAATAATGGCTAGATCGAAGGATATGAAATGTTCTTACACAGAAAATAAGCGCCGTGGAGACCTGGGCTCGTATCCCAGCAGCCACACCACGAGCTGAAGCACAGCTCTAACAATCTCTCCACTAAGGCAACGACGCAACAATATTTACGCATCAAACGTGCAGTCTCCACAAAGGCAAATCCTCAACAACAATATGCAAGAGGAGGAGGGCGACTCATTCAGCTCAGAGAGATACTATCGCATCACTCATGAACGATAGAGCAGCCAGCGCATGCACTAATGCATGCAATCTGCAGACTGAGGAAAGCCCAGGGTGCAGATAGCAGCAGAATGCAGACTGTACATGCAGGAGTTATGAATTGCTCTGATGCCATTGTCAGGTGAAATAACTCCCGAATTCATCTTATTTCTCCATAGAATGCCTTTATTTATACATCTAAGTTGACTCTTGGGATCACACATCCGAGAGTCTCTTCATATTCCTAATATTTACAATAACGTATAATCCCGACGGATTATATTCCAACACCAACAAACCTTTGTATAGAGATGATAGATTATGAGAATAGAGAGAGAGAAGTATAAGATACAACCCCAGAAAAACCTCCTTGTGGTTGTAGTAGCACACATTCTTATGCTTGAGCGAGCTTGAGTGAGTGAATAACAAATGAGGAGGGGCGCCTCCTATTTATACTGACTTTCCAAGTGACTTTTATGGGGCCGACTTGACAGTCTTACTGGAGCCGACTTATCTTGGGGAAATACAAAAATAATATTTTTTTATTATTTTCTTTACTTAGTTTTCCCCAGTGTTTACATTGATTCTTTTAAGGGTTTACATGAGTAATTACATCAGTATAATATCCCGTAGAAGGTACAAGGAAATACAACACAAATACAATAAGAATAACTTCTGAAGTTGCACAAATTCCAACACATTGCGCTAGGCCCCCTTTAGTTTTTTTTAAGTTCCGAGAAAAATAATTTTTTTCTGCAAACTTAGGCCATTTTTTAATGGTTTAAATGGAAAAACTCAAATTTTATAAAAGTGTGGTCCGGAGCTCGTTTTTGGCATGGGGATGCTCGTTTTCACACTCAGAGTGTCCTCTTTACACTAAGACCCTTTTTTCCTTTGTTTCGGGTGATTAAATTATCCTGTACAACATTTTTGCTTAAAGAGGCAACAAAAGGGTCAAAAAATGCTAAAGATGCGACAAAATGGCACAAATGACAAAAGTCAAAAGTAAAAAAACACATGACAAACCATGTTTGAAAAGGTGGCATGCTTGTCTCAAGTGGTGGGCGACTTCATTGGATGAATAAAGCGTTGGGTTTAAGATTGATTTGGATGCTAGCGTTTCACTCTAAGATTGAAGTGCGCCACCCCCAATAAAGCTCACGCTTTGAGATTCTTTGACACGTGAAGAGTTTGTTGATTGGATTTTGGTGGAGTGCATCTCCTTATGGAGATGTGGCGCCCCCTCATGCTAATCACACCCAACATATCCCTCGAATCACTCAAAACAAATTCAAGTGAAGCATTCCGCGTTAGGAAATGAGCATTTCATTTTCATGACTTGCATATGTGGCGACTTTCATTGGTTTTTGTTGGTGGATTGTGGAGAGGTGGCACACCTCCCTTTGAAGCATCTACTTCTATTTGTTAACTCAACCTCATCACAACGAATCCCTTTGATCTCTCAAAACCACTTGACTTCAACTCAAGTGGTGGTTCCCCCTCCTCCTCTTCTCTTTGGTTATTTATACAGAGCTTTGCTCTCTCTTTTTCTCATGGTCCGAGAGGACGAAAAGGTTGTTCAGTTGTATACTTGTAATCTTGTAGTATTTTATGGGATAATAGAAGGCTTTGGAGGCAAACATCTTGTTTCGAGCATCATTGTGTGTGGATGATTATTGCACGCTTTACGAGGTAACCGGTATTAGCTTCTTTTCTTTGTGCATTTCTTTGGTTTATTGTGTGCCTTCAAGGGGATCTATCTCTTGGTAGGGTAATAGATTGTTCTAGTTTGATTCATGCTCTTATTGTTTGATAGTTGTAGATCTCTTAGCTCACATTTACATTTTGTTTAATTGCATGCTTTCCAAGTTTCTACTTCCGACAACACCTTGCTTGTAACCTTTTCTTGTGCAAAGATTTCTAAGTTGATGCAGGTACCTAGATTGAAGTGATGGTTGATCTTGGTACCTAGATTGAAGACCACGTGAAATCGCATTCCTAAGTTGATCACCTTCGTCTTGATTCTCTTTACCTTGTTCCTGATGGTTTGCATTGAAATTTGAGAACTCTTCAACATTGTGGATAAACCTAAGAATTTGTTCATCATCTCGAAAAACCTGCCCCGTGCTCCATATTGTCTGGGACTGATGGTCTAAAGTTTATCTCAAGTTTACCATCGCCATCTAATAGTTCCTGTGAGGGATGGAGGGTTGAAGCTGCTACTGCCAAGTTCCAACTGATCTGCCATGCTATTTTGCTCTCTAGGAATTGCAACTATGTTCAAAGCATAAAAAAATTCCATACTATCCCATACGGCATTCCTATACCTCTTTAGTCTTTGACACTTGCATGCCAATTGACCTTTTACCTAAAGTTAATTAGATCAGAGTCACCTTTAATGTTTAATATCTTAATTCCCATGTCTCTAGCCATTTCTAACCCAAGTAAAAGAGCCTCATACTCGGCTACATTATTAGTCGCCTCAAACACCAATCTATAAGCAAAGTTGAAGATTTTCCCTTTAGGCAATGTGATGACCACACCTGCACCCTTCCCAGCTCTGGAATGAGCACCGTCAAAGTTCATCCTCCATATTTCATCTACCTTTTCATCTTTTATATTTACTTTAAGAGGAGACAAAAAGGAAGAGTAGCAAGTATAGGTTCCAATATCATCAGTGTTGTAAACATACTCATTTAATGGTTTTTTAGGGTTTTCGACATGATATTTATTTTCCTTTTCATTACGCAACTTTACCCATGAATCTTCTGATGCAGGTATCGTAGCATAAGTCCAGTCCATTTGGATCCATCCTCCCAAGGTAGCAGCCCATTTTCTGGACAACATCCCCCATTTATCTGATACATCAATCACGAGAATGTCCATGGCTATGTGAATATCTGGGTACTTGGCCAGTCTCACCTGTTGATTTAGGATGATTCCTACTACATCCACTTCTCTGGAATCCCTAACACAGACATTTCGATAAGGCCTAGTTGTTCTTAAGTTCAATTGTTCCATAACGTTCCTAGTCATTATATTGGAAGAGGATCCTAAATCAAGCATACAGTTATGTAGAAGAAGATCACCCCATCATTAATGATACATAGAAGGGGGGATGATCTTCTTTTCTTGAATCCATAGTATGCAAAATTACAACCGGATCATCTAGGAGATTATTTTGAGTTGGAGGAGGTTCTTCTAAAGGTTCTTTGGGGGTAAAACCACGGAAGCCTTTTTAATAATAGTTGTCCAGAAATAACTGGATGAAAAGAACAACTGTCTTATTATATAGACTTCAATTTTTCAGCTTCAACTGAAAGGAGGCTACGACCCCTTGTTTTACAGGCTGCGACCTGAAGGAAGCTACCACTCCCTAGTTTTCCGGCTTCTACCGGAAGGAGGCTACGACCTCCTGTTTTACAGGCTGCGACCTAAAGGAAGCTACCACTCCCTAGTTTTTCGGCTTCTACCGGAAGGAGGCTACGGCCTCCTTTCCTTGCCCCGTCCTGCCACCCTGTTAAGAAGAATATTGCCGAACCTGTGGACCTGTCACACACCAACCTCTGCTACTGATATTTCCTGCACTCTAGTCACCAACAAGTCATTTTTCTGCCCATGTTATCGCTGTCACATCAACCATAAAAACTGCTGATAAGGTTGCTCATCAACACTGTTGTTTCCTTGCTTGTCCCTTCAATAAATCTGTGCTTTGTGTAGAACTTTCTGTTGCTAATAACTTCCGTTCACCGTTTGCAGCCAAGTCAGCCTTGTCACATACACACACACACTGCTTTATACACAATTATCAGACATGTATCATCATAAAGTTTGTGTATAGCTGACCGTGCATCATAGCATGGAAGAGTATCATTATAAGAAAAGACAAACTGCTGTTTGCAAACTGTTCACACATTTTCATTCACTATTTTTGTACATGCTGCCTACACAGTTTACTCATTCCTGTACATATTCACTTGTACAAAATATGACACTGTTCACACATTTGACTGAATACTCACTTGACTGAATACACACTGTAAAGTTTTTGATCCACTGCATTTGATTCATCGTCTTTGCTTAACTTGCAGCTAGTAGTCATAGGAGTGCTCACAGGCTTACAATCTTCCATATTGAACCTCTTCAACATTTCTTTAATGTACTTGGTCTGAGAGATGAAGATGCCTTCTTCACATTATGATATCTGAAGTCCCAAGAAGAAGGTCAGTTCACCAAGTAGCGACATCTCAAATTCGTTTTGCATAACCTTGGCAAATTGTTGGCTCAGAGTATCATCATCACTACCAAAGATAATATCATCAACATACACCTCAACAATAATTATGCTGTTATGATCAATCTTGATATACATATTGCTGTCTACAGTTCCCCTTTTGAAACCTTGTTTCTGCAAGTAACTGTCCAATCTAGAGTACCAAGCTCTAGGAGCTTGCTTTAACCCATATAGGGCCCTTTTTAATCTACACACATAGTCCTTGTTTGCTGATAGTTGGAATCCTTCTGGCTGTTCAATGTAGACTTCTTCTTCTAGTTTGCCATTCAAAAAGGCTGATTTAACATCCATTTGATACACTTTGATGTTTTTAGCACAAGCATGGGCCAATATCATTCTTATAGCTTCCATTCTGGCTACTGGAGCAAATGTTTCTTCAAAATCTATCCCTTCGATTTGAGCATATCCTTTGCAAACCAATCTTGCCTTGTTTCTGATTACCTGTCCATCTTCATTCAGCTTATTTCTGAAAATCCATTTTGTGCCAATCACATTTTTGTCCTTGGGTCTAGGAACTAGTTCCCATGTTTCATTTTATTTATTCATTATATATATTTATATTTTAAAAATAAACAATTCCTTATTTTATGAAAAAGAATGTTTTTGTTTTTATATATATATTTTTTATTTTTATTTTTAGGAAATCATTTTGATTAAATTTTTTTTAATATTTAATTAATTATTAAACCATTTTAGTATATAAAAACTTTTTAATATTTGAATCAATAAAGAATTCAAAGGTAAGTTTTTTATCTATTAACCTATTTTAATATTAATTTTAAGTCTTTTATTAATGTTTTAAGATTTTACCAAATAAAAGATTTTATCATTTAATCTTGTTAATATTTTGAATAAACCAACTTGGGGTTACTTGACCACCCTCCAAAAAGTTCAGGGCTTTTGCCATTGTCCCAAGGGCTCCAAGGGCTTCAGACTTGGGCTTGGACAAAGTCAAAAGGTCTCCTTTGACGCTAACACTTACTCAACCATCAGGGGCACCAAGACACACACCTGTTGGCATCAATGACCAGGCACTGTGGGCATCAATGACAACTTAATCAACAACCACCCAGCTGATGATGCTAAAGACCCTAGAGATGGTCTTGAACCCACAGTAGATGTTGATATTGGAATCTTGAAGAAATTGTGAAGGCAAGGTATGGTCTTCCTTGTGGTGTGATTGGCTTGGGTCTTGAACCCACACATATGAAGGAGGTTTTTTTGGACATTCCAGCACCCACAAGTTGAAGCATTTTGATCATTATCATAAGCTCCTGTTGAATTTCAAATCTTTGAATGTTCCTTTGAACATTTTAATAACTAATGCAGGAATTATGGCATCTCCCTTTCAGCTGTCTCAAGATGGCATGGAACTACAGTTTGCCACAAACCACATTGGGCATTTTCTTTTGACATATCTTTTGCTGGAGGATTTGAAGAAGACAGCTCAGAAAACGGGCATTGAGGGGAGAATTATTAATGTTTCATCAGAAGGACATAGGTTTGCTGTAAGTGGTATCCGGTTTGATCAAATAAATGAAAAGACAGGGTACTACGCATTCGTGGCATATGGACAGTCAAAACTTGCTAATATTTTGCATGCTAATGAGCTTACAAGGAGGTTTCAGGAAGAAGGTGTTAATGTGACTGCAAATTCAATTCATCCAGGATCTATACCCACTAATATTCTGCGTTTTAGAAAAACTATTCTTGGTCGGCCCATACAATATCTGAAGTCGGCCCAAGTATAAAATCCACAAGTCGGCCCATAAAAAAAAAATTTCAAAAAAATTATATTTGAATACATGACAAGTCGGCCCATAAAAAATAAAAATAAAAATTCATAAAAAAAATTAATTTTTCTTTAGCAGGTCGGCCCCCAAATTAAGGTAAAAATCAATATAAATACCCTCACGGTTTCTCTTTAGATTATGGAGAATTTCGGTCGTTAGCTCTGAGATTTTACTGAGGCAGAACCTCAGTGGCAGCAGCGTGGAAATTTCTTTGTGGAACGGAAAAACATTAGCGTGGAAATCTTTTGCTCTGTTTTTTTTTCTCGCTGGCTGATAATTTCGTGGGTTTTGGAGCTGCATTGAATGCCATTGTTGAAGCTGTTGTGTTGAAGACTGTCAAAATGCTATTGTTGGAGTTGGAGCTACCTAGACTTGAAACTATTACTGTGTGGAGCTGCCTGTTGGTATATTGAATCTTGACACTACGTGGAAGAATGAATCTTGAAGCTACATGAAGCTGACTGATCGAGACACTATTATTTGCATGCATAGAATTAGTGCATGGAACTATGTTTTGCTGAGCTAGCCAGAACAAGAAGCTGTGTGATATTTCACCTGGAGCTGTGTGTAAAGACTATTGCTGCCAATGGAAACTCCACTACGAATGGTGATCTGCTAAGGTCAAGACACAATGCAGACATTAGTTGTTTATTATTTCTTTTAAGACTAACTGGTATCTGGTGGAGTGCTATTCTGAAGTGGTTGGTGTCCCAATTGGCTGCACAATCCTTTTATCAGATGGAGGGAGCAACTATTGTTGTAGATCTGAAGATTTTGGGTCAGGCTCCTTCAGAAAGACAAGTTTTGTGATGCAGAAAATCAATTTTTGGCACTGTTTTGTCTATCTCTTCTTCTGCAAATTTCTGGGTATCATTATCTATCTTTTGCACCAGGAATTGCTGTAGATTGCAGCAGCAAGAGCAGCCATGAATGTACTGAGGGTGACCATCCATGAATAATTTAGAAACAGTGTGAATTTCTCAGAATTTTTTGTCCATATTCGACAACATATTCTCCTTGATAAAAATCTGCTCACAATGGAAAAACAATCTTATTTTCTGTGCTGTTAATCTTCCATTAATAAGCTTAGAAATCAGTCTGTGAGTCATATAGTTTGATTGGGATGTAATTGGGTTGAGTCACAACCTCTGTGAACAAATTCGAGTCAATGTTGGTAGCATTTGGGAAGAGTTGTAAAATGGTAGATTTCTGTGTTATGATTGGAAGAGAATACCTAGTCTTTTTCTTGTGTGTGGCATAAACCTTTATTGAAAATGCAATTTGAAGTGTTACTACTTTGTGTAGCCTGTTATTAGATGGTTGTGAAGCTTGGCAGCGACATGATGTTGTGATCATGATGATGATGACTGAGATGTGTTAGTGATTCCTTTGCACAGTGACAAAGTAATTCCTTTGCAGTGATGAAGTGACCTTTTTGCCCAGTAAAGAAGTGACAGCCATTGATGATACAATGACAGGTTGAGTTGTGAAGGATGACAGTTCGAGGTTGAAAGGAGGCTCTTCTCAGTCCAAAAGCATAAAACCATACACAGTTAGAGAATTGGCAGCAAATTAAAGAGACAGTAAGATGAGGTTTACCCAGTAAACATTCAGCAATGCCTAGTGATGACTTATATGCTCAGAGGTTTTATCCACAGTCCAAGTGGATATGTTTTGAAGTTCGAGATGGTAATGATACATGTGTCGGCAGCCAGATGAACTATACCAGGCTTGACAGTAAGAATTCTTTTACAACAATCTGAGTTTTTTAGTGACATTTCTTTGAAGTCTAACCAACACATGAATGGACTGATGATTGGGTTGACAGAGGTTGGTCTTGTTTTGAAGTTTTATTTTTAGTCATCAGGCAGCCATTCACAGGCAGCTACAATTGACAACTACAGCACTTGTGAGGCATGTGTGAAACCTTCAGTGCAGATCTTGAAAAGTCTGGAGCAGATTTGGAGTTGTAACTGTGTGAGATTGTAGTTGATTTATGCATGAAGTTTTCAGTGTTTAAAGTGACTAGTGACATACTAAGATAGCCTTAAAAGACAAGTGTTTAAAGTGACATAGAGCATATCCTTGAAGTCTTGACATGAGCAGAGAAGACTCCTTGACATCTTGGCATGAGCAGTGTATAAGCAGACTCCTTGGATGACTTGACTGATACAGCAGTAGTGATTGATGAGCAGTGAAGAGGATGAGCAGCAGAGGTTAATAAGTTGGGATTGACCAAAGATTCATGAGCAGCAGTGAGCAAATAAACAAGAAGTTGATGAGCAGGTGACCAGCAACAGCAGAGATGAGCAGTCCTTGATAACTTGGCAGTATTGAAGAGTAGGTGTGTTGCAGCAGTGTTAATGAAAGTAATCAGCAGTATTGACCAGCAGCAGATTGAAGAGACAAGTGATGAAGTAATGTAACAGTGAGCTTTAATGTAAATGCAAGCTTGACTTGGTTTTTGAGGTTAGGATACCTCAAACCCTTCTTAGCAGGGTCTAAGAAAACCAGGCAGGGTCTTGGATTAAGAGTAGGTGCTCTATGTATCAGTAGGTGCTGATTTTGCCTAACGGTTGTAGCCGGACAAAAACAATACAAAAAGATTACAAAATTATATTTTGTTGTGTTCTGTTGTGTTATGGTTTCTGATGATCTAAATGCTTATGCTATGTGAATGATGATATGAAAGATGTTGGAATGATGTATTGGTAGTTATCTGTGTCAAGACAAGAAAAGTTGTAAATATTGCTTTACACTGATTCACCCCCCCTCTCAGTGTCAACAATTGGTATCAGAGCCCAGGCATTCGTAACAAGCCTAGCAAGCTTGAAGGAGATCCTTAGACACAATGGAGGAAAAGAAAGAGTCATCAAGCAATGACGTGCCTGTACTGGATACTGCAGATTATTTCAGTTGGAGGAGCAAAATGAAGGCTTATCTGAAGAAGTTTGGTGTTTGGGAAATTGTTATTAATCCACCCGCTCCATCAAACAAGAAAGGAAAATCAGCTGCACAGAAGGAAGCGAAGAAGGACAACACTATCGCCTTGAAGTTCCTCATGGATGGACTTCCCAGCTCAGTGAAGGAAAGTGTAGGAGAGTACACTTCAGCAAAAGACCTATGGTTCAAGCTAGAGAGTGAGTATCAGAAGGCAAGACCAGAACCTGAAAAGACAAATCAGAAATCAGAAGACGAGCCCGCAGAAGAGCTAAATCAAGAAGAAGATAAACAGGAAGAGGACTCTAGTAAAGGTATGGACTCTTGTGATTATGATAGCTTGTGTGATGAAATTGAGAAGGTTCTTGCAGCTAATGATGAAGCAATGTTGAAAGCTAAACAGAGAATTATAAACTATGTATGCCACATAGATCTCAGAGCTGATTGGTTCTTGAACAAAGTTGATCTTAATCAATTTGATTACAAGGTGTTTAGGACAACAACCTTTGATTATATGGATAATCTCCTAAAGCAGAATGTTGAATTAAAGGAGTTGCTTAAGAAACTTAAGCATGAAGGAGTAGGTTGGCTGAAATTGCTGAAGGAAAAGGAAATAGAAAAGGAACAGCTAAAGATTGATTTGATCGATCTAACCCTAGAACAAAAGAACCATGATAAAGAAGCAAGAGAGGCAAATCTTGATCTGAAAACTCAGCTGGAGGAAGCCAAAAGGACAGAAGAAATCTTGAAGAGACAGCTAGAAGAAAAGGAGGAAACAGTCCAGAAGCTGGAAATGGAGGTAGTTGGTCTCAGGAAGAAAGGCAAGAAAAATGAAGCCTTGGTCAAGCTCCAGGGCAGTTCAATTGTCCTAGATAAGATCTTAGATTTCCAAAGATCTCCACTCGACAAAACTGGTCTTGGTTACAAGAAGAGCAAAGAAAAACTTGAAGATGTCACTTGGTCTCTAAAGACTCCAGAAGCAGGTCCATCAACGTCCAAAGCTGCTCCCAAGGCACCTGCACATGACAACAAGGAGTTTGGAAGTTCAAAGATGAAACAAGGAGTAAAGTCTGTTCATCAAAGCAACTTCATAAAGGAAGCAACTACAAGACCCAGGTATGAAAATAGCTTCAATGGTTATTGTTATTTGTGTTCTAACTTTGGTCATAAGGCTATGGATTGTAGGTTCTATGGAAGGAGAAGGGCTGAAAGCCCCAATGACTCAGTTAGATGTTGGACATGCAATCAAGTTGGACATGTTGCTGCCACATGTCACACATTGAAGTGCTACACCTGCAGTGGCTTTGGACACAAAGCCCATGAATGTGCCAGTCAAAGAAGTCAACCAAGAAGGAGTACTTAATACATATCAGCAAGAAGATTTGAAGATCAGAAGACAAATGCCTACAGTCAGGGATATGCTCAGGCATGGAGAAATGAAGTGGATCAAAGAAGTATTGGAAGTTCCAACAGCTCAGTTAGGTGCTGGTCATGCAACAAATTCGGGCACAAAGCACAAAACTGTTGGAATGATATGAGAAGACTAACATATAGCTCAGCCAAGAAAACCAGCAAGGACAATGAAGGAACAGATGCTCAACGGACAGATGTCAAGAAGCAAGTATGGATGAGGAAGACAGAGCAGTTGCAGATAGGAGAAGCTGATCAGAGCAGGGAGGATGGCTGCCATATGGCAAGCCAAGTGTAAGGTCTCTCAAAGACCTTAGCACACCTTGAGTTCATGAGGCTGGAGAATGAACTCAAAGAAGAAAGGATGGTTACTCCAGGTATACAGACAGGTCCTAGGATCGTGCATATTGATAGGGGGAGCAGTCAGCAGTGATCAGAGATTTCAGAGACACATATGTGGACACCCTTTTCCATTGATGCCAAAGGGGGAGA
Organism: Pseudotsuga menziesii; assembly: GCA_001517045.1. NCBI lineage: Eukaryota > Viridiplantae > Streptophyta > Pinopsida > Pinales > Pinaceae > Pseudotsuga > Pseudotsuga menziesii. The sequence goes on from LPNX010648168.1 coordinate 211,362, forward strand.
GATGAAGACAAAGGGAGAGATGCAGACAAAAGGGGAGCATGCTCATAGGGGGAGCATGAGTTGTTGTCATCAATGACAAAGGGGGAGATTGTTGATGAAATTGTCATTGATGCCAACATGGTCTTGATGTCATTGATGCCACCACCCAACTGATGATGCTAAAGACCCTAGAGATGGTCTTGAACCCACAGTAGATGTTGAGATTGGAATCTTGGAGAAATTGTGAAGGCAAGGTATGGTCTTCCTTGTGGTGTGATTGGCTTGGGTCTTGAACCCACACATATGAAGGAGTTTTTTTTGGACATTCCAGCACCCACAAGCTGAAGCATTTTGATCATTATCATAAGCTCCTGTTGAATTTCAAATCTTTGAATGTTCCTTTGAACATTTTAATAAATAATGCAGGAATTATGGCATCTCCCTTTCAGCTGTCTCAAGATGGCATAGAACTATAGTTTGCCACAAACCACATTAGGCATTTTCTTCTGACATATCTCTTGCTGGAGGATTTGAAGAAGACAGCTCAGAAAACGGGCATTGAGGGGAGAATTATTAATGTTTCATCAGAAGGACATAGGTTTGCTGGGCATTTTCTTCTGACATATCTTTTGCTGGAGGATTTGAAGAAGACAGCTCAGAAAACGGGCATTGAGGGGAGAATTATTAATGTTTCATCAGAAGGACATAGGTTTGCTGTAAGTGGTATCCGGTTTGATCAAATAAATGAAATGACAGGGTACTACGCATTCGTGGCATATGGACAGTCAAAACTTGCTAATATTTTGCATGCTAATGAGCTTACAAGGAGGTTTCAGGAAGAAGGTGTTAATGTGACTGCAAATTCAATTCATCCAGGATCTATACCCACTAATATTCTGCGTTTTAGAAAAACTATTCTTGGTCGGCCCATACAATATCTGAAGTCGGCCCAAGTATAAAATCCACAAGTCGGCCCATAAAAAAAAATTTCAAAAAAAATTATATTTGAATACATGACAAGTCGGCCCATAAAAAAAAAAAAATTCATAAAAAAAATTAATTTTTCTTTAGCAGGTCGGCCCCCAAATTAAGGTAAAAATCAATATAAATACCCTCACGATTTCTCTTTAGATTATGGAGAATTTTGGTGGTTAGCTCTGAGATTTTACTGAGGCAGAACCTCAGTGGCAGCAGCGTGGAAATTTCTTTGTGGAATGGAAAAACATTAGCGTGGAAATCTTTTGCTCTGTTTTTTTTTCTCGCTGGCTGATAATTTCGTGGGTTTTGGAGCTGCATTGAATGCCAATGTTGAAGCTGTTGTGTTGAAGACTGTCAAAATGCTATTGTTGGAGTTGGAGCTACCCAGACTTGAAACTATTACTGTGTGGAGCTGCCTATTGGTATATTGAATCTTGACACTATGTGGAAGAATGAATCTTGAAGCTACATGAAGCTGACTGATCGAGACACTATTATTTGCATGCATAGAATTAGTGCATGGAACTATGTTTTGCTGAGCTAGCCAGAACAAGAAGCTGTGTGAGATTTCACCTGGAGCTGTGTGTAAAGACTGTTGCTGCCAATGGAAACTCCACTACGAATGGTGATCTGCTAAGGTCAAGACACAATGCAGACATTAGTTGTTTATTATTTCTTTTAAGACTAACTGGTATCTGGTGGAGTGCTATTCTGAAGTGGTTGGCGTCCCAATTGGCTGCACAATCCTTTTATCAGATGGAGGGAGCAAGTATTGTTGCAGATCTGAAGATTTCGGGTCATGCTCCTTCAGAAAGACAAGTTTTGTGATGCAGAAAATCAATTTCTGGAACTGTTTTGTCTATCTCTTCTTCTACAAATTTCTGGGTATCATTATCTATCTTTTGCACCAGGAATTGCTGTAGAGTGCAGCAGCAAGAGCAGCCATGAATGTACTGAGGGTGACCATCCATGAATAATTTAGAAACAGTGTGAATTTCTCAGAATTTTCTGTCCATATTCGACAACATATTCTCCTTGATAAAAATATGCTCACAATGGAAAAACAATGTTATTTTCTGTGCTGTTAATCTTCCATTAATAAACTCAGAAATCAGTCTGTGAGTCATATAGTTTGATTGGGATGTAATTGGGTTGAGTCACAACCTCTGTGAACAAATTCGAGTCAATGTTGGTAGCATTTGGGAAGAGTTGTAAAATGGCAGATTTCTGTGTTATGATTGGAAGAGAATACCTAGTCTTTTTCTTGTGTGTGGCATAAACCTTTACTGAAAATGCAATTTGAAGTGTTACTACTTTGTGTAGCCTGTTATTAGATGGTTGTGAAGCTTGGCAGTGACATGATGTTGTGATCATGATGATGATGACCGAGATGTGTTAGTGATTCCTTTGCACAGAGACAAAGTAATTCCTTTGCAGTGATGAAGTGACCTTTTTGCCCAGTAAAGAAGTGACAGCCATTGATGATACAATGACAGGTTGAGTTGTGAAGGATGACAGTTCGAGGTTGAAAGGAGGCTCTTCTCAGTCCAAAAGCATAAAACCATACACAGTTAGAGAATTGGCAGCAAATTGAAGAGACAGTAAGATGATGTTTACCCAGTAAACATTCAGCAATGCCTAGTGATGACTTATATGCTCAGAGGTTTTATCCACAGTCCAAGTGGATATGTTTTGAAGTTTGAGATGGTAATGATACATGTGTCGGCAGCCAGATGAACTATATCGGGCTTGACAGTAAGAATTCTTTTACAACAGTCTGAGTTTTTTAGTGACATTTCTTTGAAGTCTAACCAACACATGAAAGGACTGATGATTGGGTTGACAGAGGTTGGTCTTGTTTTGAAGTTTTATTTTTAGTCATCAGGCAGCCATTCACAGGCAGCTACAATTGACAACTACAGCACTTGTGAGGCATGTGTGAAACCTTCAGTGCAGATCTTGAAAAGTCTGGAGCAGATTTGGACTTGTAACTGTGTGAGATTGTAGTTGATTTATGCATGAAGTTTTCAGTGTTTAAAGTGACATAGAGCATATCCTTGAAGTCTTGACATGAGCAGAGAAGACTCCTTGACATCTTGGCATGAGCAGTGTATAAGCAGACTCCTTGGATGACTTGACTGATACAGCAGTAGTGATTGATGAGCAGTGAAGAGGATGAGCAGCAGAGGTTAATAAGTTGGGATTGACCAAAGATTCATGAGCAGCAGTGAGCAAATAAACAAGAAGTTGATGAGCAGGTGACCAGCAACAGCAGAGATGAGCAGTCCTTGATAACTTGGCAGTATTGAAGAATAGGTGTGTTGCAGCAGTGTTAATGAAAGTAATCAGTAGTATTGACCAGCAACAGATTGAAGAGACAAGTGATGAAGTAATGTAACAGTGAGCTTTAATGTAAATGCAAGCTTGACTTGCTTTTTGAGGTTAAGATACCTCAAACCCTTCTTAGCAGGGTCTAAGAAAACCAGGCAGGGTCCTGGATTAAGAGTAGGTGCTCTATGTATCAGTAGGTGTTGATTTTGCCTAACGGTTGTAGCCGGACAAAAACAATACAAAAAGATTACAAAATTATATTGTGTTGTGTTCTGTTGTGTTATGGTTTCTGATGATCTAAATGCTTATGCTATGTGAATGATGATATGAAAGATGTTGGAATGATGTATTGGTAGTTATCTGTGTCAAGACAAGAAAAGTTGTAAATATTGCTTTACACTGATTCACCCCCCCCTCTCAGTGTCAACAAATGTGTGGTTTTAGTCCATGTATGTATGCTTGAAGACGTTGGTCATCGGTTAGTTCTGGAACTTGAGTTGCCAAAAGCTTCCCATTCACATGTGTACTCATCTACACTACCTTTTTGCTGCAACCTGGTGATCTTGGCAAATGATTTTTTCTCGGTTACGCCTTGAATCCTTTTAAGAAGATTATTTTTAAAGATGTTCCAATTAAAGGAACAAACTTGAGTTGTCGTCTTCCACCACATGTACCAATTGTACGCATTTCCCTCTAACTGCAGGGCGGCATACTTAATCTTCTTGCTGTCGTAGGGTATGTTATGAATATCAAAGTATTCCTCGGCTTTATTGATCCATGCGATGCATTGCTTCTCATCACCATCAAATTTTGGTAACTCTAGTTTTACCCTTATTTGGTATCTGTGTGCTTGGGGAATTGATATTGACGGAATGTTAAAGCGGGGAACTTCGTGTGGTGGCGTCGTCTCGAGTTGGCATGACGATTTAGGCGTAATTGGAGGACGTGTATTGAAAAGGTCTAGGTTATAGCTAGGTGGGCGAATTAAGGTGTGTGACGGTAGTCTGGCCAAGATAGTGTTGAGAGTTTCTTGCTTCTTCTTTGCTTTGTCTGCAATGTGTTGATGCCTTGTTCTAGTCCTTCCTCGAGTCCTGTTAGTTCATTATTGTTTTTGCCGATGTCTACGTTGAGTTTTGCATATCTCTTTATGACTTTTTCGTCTAATTGGTCCAATTTGGCGACTGCTGGGATTTTCTCCCCATTGAACCTTGATTTATTTTTATTGGCTGTTTGAAGCCGACCAACCGCGATTTTATTTATTTTTTATTTTTTAATATAATTATAATAATAATAATAATTATAACGATTTTTTAATTAATAATAATAATGTATTATTATTAAAAAAAATTATTTAATTTTTTTGTGTGGCCCGTGTAGGAGAAGTGGGTCGTAGGTGACGAGCTGGTGAGAGGGTGACGCGTAGGACGTGCTATAGCGGAAGGTCGGGGTGGTGGAAGGAGCGTGTAGTAGGGATGGGGGAAGGGCTGCGGAAGGGATGGCGCAGGAGATGGGAGCTGCAACTAGAGTAGCCAGCGCAGGAACAAAGGTAGTGCATAGGAGACGAGTCGTCTAGGGTTTACAGGCATGCGCAGCCGGGATGTCAGGAGGAAGCAGGGGGATGTAGGTTGTGGGGAAGAAGAGAGGGAGTTGGTGGCAAAATGGAGCAAGGGTTTGCGGGCACGCGTAGACGGGAGGTCGAGAGGAAGGAGGGGGATGTATGTCGCGGGGGAGAGGAGATAGAGAGGGGACGCAGTGCAGAGAAGAAAATGCGCGGAGTGAGAGATGGACTTGAAGAGGCGATTGGCGGGGAATCTTTGGACAGCAGCTGGTCGACAGGCCAAGCGGGCGTTCAAGGCTCTGATACCAATGGAACAAGAAAGCCAGAAACACAATGCAACTAAAAAAACCAAAAATTTGATTTTGATAAAATATGTTTTTTATATAAAAAGCTCAGATGATAAATTACAAAGTAAATCCCAAATATATATTATTTTTTCGGGTTGTGAGGTGACTTCATGAAAAGTCACAACTCTTAAGATAGTTATGTCTAACATATAATTAGATCATATTATTTATTATTATTGTTTTTATCTTTTTATTTTTATTTTGTGTTTATTTTTTTTATATATACTTATTTTATGTATTATAACATTTTATTCCTTTGATAAAACGAAACAAATAAATTGAAATTGGAAGCTAAACTAACTAAAACTAAAGCATCATGAAAATTGAACACCGACATGAATCCCCTCAGGGGGAATGGGGAGTGGGTTCTTAGGAGCCTACTCAAAACTTTATTACAATCTTACAACATGAAAGAAATGCACTTTGGTCTTTATACTTTGGATCCAAAGGCTTATAACTTATTGAAAAATTTGATTTTTATGCAGGGAGGAGTTCTGTTGGTCTTCTTTTTGCTCAATTTTATGAAAATTCTCCAGAGTTTCCTCCTCTTTTATCGTAAACCTACAAAAAATAGCTAACAAATATTAATAGAATACGCCCAAAAACGCTTTAAGATTGCTTTGGGGAAACTACCAAAGTTTGCCAAAAAAATTCTAAGTAAAAAGCTGAAATGAACTAAGTAAAAGCAACTGAAAAAGTGAGCTAGAAAGCTATTTTTTCAATTTCTTTGTTTGTTCCATAAGGCAAACAAACAAATTAGAGCATTTAGATGCTAGATCTGCAACTTAAACTCGACATTTAATCTTACTAATCAAGACTTTTAATTTTATAATGCAGATGAATTGTAGCAAGAAAAACTTGGTAATGCAGATCTATACTAGAAAATAATTATTCTTTTCAACCCTAGCTATATCTTTTCAATTTTATTATGCAAATGAATTTTTGATTTTAGATCTGCTACTGTTTTTTAACAAAAAGGACAAGATAATGTAAACAATATTGAGAAGGAGAGAAAGGAAGCTTGGAGAACAAGACGATCTTTGAGGCTTCAATTGTGGGGCACCGAGGGACTTTATCTGTAAACAAAAATGTTAGAAACAAGATCTTCTATATCTCTAGCTAAGATGACCTGCACATTACACAACTTACAAACCAAGATCAAATCCAACAGCATATATACCTAGAAATCAATATGAAGATGTTCATAAACAAATGAAAATATACAATTAAATCTCTAGGCATCCATACTAAATAAATCAAAGCAGTAAACAAACAACTTAATTCACCTTGCAAAATTGCTACCAGTCCTTCAAGCGAGCTAGATTTAGTACTTAGAAACAAGATGGATCCAGCAAAGATTATCTCCACAAAACACAATGATAATTCATCCTCTCATCGAAGCACCACACAAATAGACCTCCAAAGTCTCTTTTATTTCTCAAATAAACAACGGTTACAACAAGCAAGCTCTTCCCAGTACATTCCGACCAGTTTCAATATTTGATGTCATATTCCAATGATGAGTGACATCACCACCATTTACTAAACACAAGTGTGGTCCACACTCTAATCGTGAAGAAATCGTAAGTGACGTGAAGGTAAACCTTGGGTAACTTATATGGTAAGTAAAACACTCCTTAAAGTGATGTCTCCCTCTTATAGGAATTTTCCCATATGGGACCACCATGCCCAATCATCCACTAGCCATTAAAAAGCCACTTTTTTTCCTTTTTAAAATATTCGACTTGTGCCAAAATGATGCACTTTTAGCAATTAAATGTCACTTTGATGCCCCGTTAGCTAAATAGTGCCTTCCGGGATGTTTTAGCCGCCCAAAACATAGTAAAAGTGGTCTTTGGGGTAAAGAGGACACTCCGAGTGTGAAAACAAGCATCTCCATGCCAAAAACGAACTCCGGACCCATCAATTATTACATTTTGAAGTTTTTTAATTAAACCATTAAAAATGGTTAAAAAAAGGGAAAAAAAATATTTTTCTTGGAATTAGACAAAACTCTAGGGGGGGCTAGCACATGTCCATAGGACTCAATATCGATGCCTAGCACACTCATATGCATTGACACGTGAACTTTAATAACCTCCTAAGGCCTACCCACCAAGACGATTATTCCAGCTTTGGAAGAGCGATGAAAAACTCGAAAATTATACATTGCTTATTCAACATTGCACAATTGACAAAGGAAAAAACACCTTGGAATGATCAGATTGGCATTTAAGTCTTAAAAAGCCAAGTCCTTTATAAAAAATTTGCCATGCTAATACATTTTTACAACCTCCCCGAAGCAGTATGAACATGCGGTACAAAAAATAAAAAGGCCATGAAGGCCTGGAGGACCTCTGAGCTCTGAGTTTGAACAAGTGTATGTTCATTTTTGTTGGCTCACTTGAAAGTCCGACTGAGTGCAACTCAGGAGGTAACAGGTCCTAAACCAAATCCTTGCATCTTCTTCTAATAATAATACAAAACATTTCATTACAACATCCTCATGATCATTTGGGACCTTGTATTGATCCATTGCATCTTCAAATTTGAAAAATGCTCTTTAGTTGTTATGACATTGTTACCAGAATACCTTGGAAGCCACTTGTGATACTTGTCTGGAGTGTCATGAAGGTCTCCTCGAAAACCGCTGATAACAATGGCTTTATACAAAATACTTCTCCATGAAGCCATGGTTCTTTTTGGATTTTGTTGTGCTGAACTGTCAACAAACAACCTTTCTATATTTTCAAAAAAAGATTCAAGGCTCTAGGCATTTGATTTTTGTGCAACCTGGGCTTCTTTATTTGCTCTTTGTTAAAACCCTTATAGTTCACTAAATCGAGGAACAAGCCTTTGAGATGAACTCTTTGTGGAGTACTTCATAGTTGTATTTTGTCCTTGTGGAGTTGCCAAATGAATTTTCAAAATAAATCATTAATTTTTTACTCATAAAATGTCATTGACATGAAGCATATCCTTTTAGATCCGAGAAATGGACTTTATCCCCAACAAAAGTGCCCAAAATGTTACCAATTATTCTTGCACGTAAGCTATAAATTCCAAAAATGGGGCAAGGCTACATGTATCTTGAGAATTATGACTGTCACCTATATAACTCCTCTTCTCATTTACCGGCCCTCCTCCAACACAAGGGGGGTATCCTTAGGGTAACTTTGCTAAAGTTTATGCAAATAGGGCTCAAGGTGATGCGAAGAGTCAATTTAGCAAATGGAAATTTATATGATTGATTAGGTTTATTTTATGGGTGGTTAGAGGTGTATGACTAGTGCCTATGACTAAATTGGTCATATGGAGTCAAGAGTGACCAAGAGGGCTGGAAATATATGGCTTTGAAATAACAAAACTGTTGTTTTAACATGCAAAATTTACCTATGTAAGCTAAATCTAATTGCAAGAAATTTATGAGTAGGCCCTTCTGTTGTCCGTCGATTGCACACTAGCAACAAAAATCTTTCGAAAGTTGTCTCCTCACTTAGGAAAGTGGAAGAGGTGTGACCTTGGGGGCAAGCACAAAGCTAGGTATTGTCACCTACTCCTAGCTCCTCCGTTTAGGCTAACTCCTAACGAAGCCAAGGGGGGTAGTCCCTAACAAAGAGTTTTCTATGGCTCAATGTTTAAGTTAAGTTTAGATGTTTTCAGATGCGGATGGGTGTTGTTTAGGAGTTATTGTGTTTTTAGGTGATTAATATGATGAATTGAGCAAAAGACAAAGCAATCCACGTTGCTATCACCAAAATTAAAAGATAGACAAATATTTGAGAACTTCACGAAATTGATAGAGCATTCACAGATATAACTTATAATCAAAACACTCAATGGACAAATCGCCCAGATTATCGACAATGTTGAAAGATAGAACCAGTGCCTATGGAGTCAACTTATCAGAGATGCTTCGTGTATAGAAAGATGTGAATCCCAAAAGATGCCAGTGAATGTTAGGTTTTGCCAGTGCTCTTGGTAAGTTTTAAGAGTTTTTAACAATGGTCTTGCTTTAGGGTGTCAACAAAAAGGTTTGTCAAAGCCAGGAGACTCTTCTAAGTTCCCTCCGTTGAAGACATGTCGGGCCCGCCCAGTATCCCAGGCTGATATTGTCAAGTGACCCGCTAGCCGGGAATCTAAGACAGCGGGAGGTTTCAGCGCCTCTAATAGGAAGTACTTTGGAAGGATCCCTACAACGCCGGTGCGTTGGTTACGGGTGTTTAAGGGTTATTAAATTACTCTTGTGGGGTTTAAAGATCCAGTGCCGTTTCTGGGTACTCTGATCTAAGATCGGTCAGAGCATACTCCGGCAAGGAGGGAAGGGGGTTAATTAATTAAAGGGGTGTGAGTGTTGAAGATTTATTAAGTTAATTAATTAAAACTCTCCGACAGAGAGCGCTCTCGACCTCGTTTTATGACTGTGGTTCAAGAGACTTAGCTAATCTAGATAAAACTAATACAGGAGTTGTGCAAACCTAAGATGCTCTCCGATATAGAGTGCTCTTGACTTGTGTTTCTGCAAGTTCAAGGGTCTTACGTATGGATGATTTGATTAAACAAACACAACAATTAAGATGAAAGGTGGTTGATTGAAACTCTTTGACAGAGAGCACTCTTGATCCACCTTATGGTGAGATTCAAGAGATTTTGGTTCTTTTTATGATTTAACAATTGATAACAAGATGCCAACATGCAATGATCAATCTAGCAAATAGTAAAAATGAAGCTAAGGAACAACTAACAATTAGTAAGAATGAAACTAAGTCTAATCAGAGAGCTAAACTAATTGCTTAAGGAAAACTATACTAAGTAAATCATGAAAAATGGACACAAGACACACTTCCCCAAAATAGGGGAAGTAAAACGAAAGGAGACTTGCTCCTACTCAGCCCTTTTTATTAATCTTTTACAATGATGATGTGTTCTTTGCTTCTTGGAAGAACGGGGAAAGAAGGGGATGGAAGAAGAGGGATAGCAGTCTTTTTGTTCTTTTGGCACTCCTTGCTTGTTCGTGGCCTTTGGGCTCTCCTTCACCTGTCTGCAATCTAAGAGCTCTAGACACACACTTGTTATGATATTAGTTGATCAAAAAATAACTTGAAATTTAATCTACAAACTAGCTAAAAACAACTACCCAAACTCACCGAAAAGAAGGGAGAAAAGAGGAAAGAGAAGGGCAAGACAAGAGAGGTGGAAGAAGGGTGAAAAGAGGGCAAAAGGCTTGAACTAAGTGAGAAAGAGGGCTGCAAATGAGGGTAAAAAAGGCTAAAAGTACAGCCCCAAAGATGGTTGAAGAAGAGGATAGAAAGGGGCTGCAAAAAGTGGAAACAAAGAGGCAAAATAGGGCTGTCCAAAAGGGTAAAAAGTGGGGAAAAGTAGATAGCGAACTAAGGGAAGGAATGGCTGCAAAAAGAAAGCCTAAAAGGCTGCAAAAAGTAAACAGGGCAGCCAACCGGGGCAAAGGCTAAGTGAATGAATGTTCACTTTAGCCAAAACGTGCCTTAATCCCAAGAAAATAAAGATTTTATAAAAATTTGAGAGATGAATAATATGAAAGAAACACTCAAACCTGTGGTACTTTGATGGTGTTTGGATTCTTTTGGATCTTGACTATTTGGAAGTTTCCTTGGCTTCGAGAGGAGAGGATGCACCTGAGCTCGAACTCCTACTCGTTTCAATGAGATGACCTGCACAATTTCAACTCAATACTTGCAAACAATGGATTAGATCATGTATGTTTGGTAAATAAAAATATAAAGAGCATGTCATACAATTAAATAATCGATGCTACTTTAATTCATAGAAACAAAACCATAAAAGATCAAATTGTAACATCAAATGATCAATCTTATGTGCTTATAGAAGCCTTTTAAAGCATGCGCTATTATCCAATCCTAAGCAATAAAAGACAAAAATTGAAACATTTCACCTCATTTGCCAATTGTTTATCCAAATTCACACACCATGTATGCCTCCAAAGCCTTAAAATTTTATTCCACGATTGCAAAAGCAACAAGCATTACAGTATTTTACCAGAGGTTCTTTGCATAAAGATCCATCCGAATAGAGCTGAAAGAGCCTCTATTTAACAAATGAGAGAGTGCTAAAACCCTAAAACCAATCCTCATAACCTAACCAGCCTGGACACCTAAACAGAAGAGCCAGACCTAAATCGGAGAACCAGGAGTGAGGGGAGGCCTCCACCCAGGCAAGGTGCCCCCACTCCAACCCTGAACCATCAAATCCAGCCACAGATGAAGCCACACGTGTCGAAGGCGCAACCTGGAGAGAGAGGGGCGTGAGCTGTTGAAGGAGCCATCTGAAATGTTGGTAAACCCACCTTTTAGGTCTGGAAGGAGCCTCAGCTAGGTTTGGGAAGCCTACTGATGGTGTAAGCTTCAGTCTTCACCTCGATCAAATCACCGGACCAATGAGTGCTCTCCATCTCATCTTTAGCTGGAGATGACATGTCTGCTAACTGATAATAAATTAATTGCTCTCGTAATGATGACTGAAGCTGAGTTATGATAACTCCAACCATCATAAGTGCTCCATGGGATGTCATTTAGCCTTTTATTTCACTGAATTTGGATTAATTTGGAGAGTTTTAATTTTCTCCAAAATAATCATTTTTTAATAAAAAATCATTTTTTTACTCAAAACTGACTTTTTTGAGAAAAAAGACATTATGTGTCCGATTGTTGATCTGAAAGTTGGTTCTAACTAGCTGGCTAATCAAGAATGATTTTTGGCTTAAGGTTAGAGCCTTCAATCACTGAATTCGGAGCCCGGATGACTTATTTACCACGAAAGGGTTTTTTGTCACATCCCCATGCCTCCGACCAGCGTAGGGGCGCGACTACAAGCTTTATTAGACCGGGCTAAGAGCCCATGAACATGCATAGGTATAAAATTTACTGAAACAGAATGCTTAAACATGCATAGATGCAATTATCTACCAAGCACAGCGGAAACAACATTCATTCAAACAAGCATTCATTCAACATGTTCATTTCATATTCATTAACAGACATTACAGTGGCACAAGTAAAATAGGCAAGATCACTTATCTTATGAAGAATTCGATCCGCAACCAGCTACGTCGTTGCAACGTTCCACCCAACCATAGGCCAGCGTGCTCCTTAATCTCTCAGCAGCGCTGCCACCCCCGAGCTGGGCATGATTCTCCAAGGAATAAGGGAATTAGCAGGCTTACACATAGCCAGGGATGCACAAAACACACAGCCAAGCCAACCGAGTTGGGTTTATCAGGCCATTAAGGAGTTGGAGAAGGCAGATTGCTAAGCTGGTGAGCTCATTACAGAGCCAAGGACACCTACACCAGAACTAGCCTGACCTCTAAGACACCCATCCACACCCAACACAAGGAATCAGTCCCTTCTCTTCTACACAGTCCCTCAGGCCCTGCATTCCCTTCCAGTGCTATTCAGGGGTGATGGAGAAGAAGGCCAACCCTCTAGCTTTGTCTGTGTGGTTCCGGCCACCAGGTTTATCAAGCAAATCTAAGCCAACATCCCTGCTCCCCTCACAGTCCGAAGACCAACCATTGCACTCAGGCAACTCCTTTAACTATCACAGCTTGAATAGGGAAAAACGAATCTCAAGTGACATATGACAATTCCCAAACGCAGCAGCAACACACTTACAACAGGGGAAAAATCAACAATCCGTCCAAGGCAATTGAGCCACGAAAAGACTCACACAGACCACGTTGGAAATCGATTTACAGACTTCCGGCATGGGCGTGAGTAACAACCAACGCAGAGCCCACAAATTCGACCCATGGGGAAAGGATTCAGCCACCTCATTCACAAATCCGTGGAGGAAACGACGTGGGTAAAAACCAGGGAGATTCCTGTGCGTGGAAAGAAATAACGGACGGGCAATGGTGGAAAACGAACAGAGCACAAAGAGGACGCGAAATTGGGCGTGCGTGAGTGTTCAACAAACTCGTGGAGCCCAGAAAAATGCCTGTGTGAGACCCAAAACGCCAAGAGCCTGTGCGTGAGGATAACAGCAATGGAGAGGACGCGAATTGCAAGTCTCCAACGTTTTTGCAACTTGTGGGGAGGAAGAAGAGTCTGCCTGAGTGAAGAGTGCGTGAGAGTTTTTCCTTCCATTCTGAAGTCAACTGCTGGGTGCAGTGTGCATGGGGGCAAGGACTGACAGTCCTGCCACCCCACTCCCAAAGCAATTAACTGCCTCAACCACCAGCAGTAATTCTTCAATGAAGGTGGTTGGAATAAAAATAATGGAAGAATGACAAATGGGTTTTTCCCTCTTTGGCCAAGGTTTGACAAATTCCCCCACATCCTTACCCTTGAGAAAATCATGCCCCATTCAATTTAGTTGCCGCGACCGTAGCTGGTTGTGTCCATTAATTAATTATGATGCATGTTTACATGATGCTGAAACTTAATATGTGTCGCATGCCCCGATATTCAATCGGTGACAATTTAAATCCAAAACATAACATTACCGATCAATGGTGGGGCCTTGGCCTTTAGCTCCACACCATGATCATTTACAATATATATACATCATATACATCTAGTGCAACGAGGTCAAAACCGGGGCGTTACATTTTTTCCATTTAATTTATGGAAAAATTAACCCAAAAAACTTAGGAAAAGTAATTAAAAATTAAAAAATTTTAAAAAATAATTTTTTCCTCGTTCGAAAAAGATTTTTTCGAAAAAAAATTATATGTCCAGATGACTTAGGACATGACCATGATCTATCTAAAAAATGTCTAGTAGGTTTATAACACTCAGTTGGGCTCTAATAACCCTCCAAGGCCCAGAATTCAACATCGGGCATTCCAGCTTTGGAGGAAGCGGGAGAAAACCTCGTCAATTATACTCGGCTAAAGGCAAAGCATAATTTGTCAGGGGCAAAAAACTCCCTGGAATACCTTATTTGAGATTCTACGTCTCAGGAGACCGAACCACTCAAAATACTCTACTAGCAGATTTTATTACAAACCCCACGGGGCTATGGTCAAAATTATTCTAAACAAAAACTGACTAGCCAAAACTGGCTAGACACAAAGGTGGATCATCTGATACACTGGAATCAAACATTTATCATGTTTGTCAACTGGCAGCTCCTCAGCTAATCCAACTATGGTACAAATAAGTGGATAACACCTTCCAAAGGTGCACTACTCTTGAACATGCAGTAACAATTAGTTATTATTCTACACCAAGATTTAATGCATCATGTATCCTTTCATTGAAATGCCATAGCATTTATGTATCAATATGAAAATAGAAACAGCAAGAAAAATAAACAGCTTCATTTCAGTCTCCTTCAGTGACAAATCTGTCTTGTTGAAGCCCTAGTTGCAGCAGAATTAATTTGTGATTTCCAACATGTCAAATCAGCAAAAATGGATGGTATTAACAGCCACACATGATAGAAAAACCCTTGAATTTCACATAGCCTTCATGGGAACAAAAGAACTGAAATATCCCAAATCCCGATATTTTCTATTTCTAAACAATTATGCGGATACAATTGGGCTTACAAACTGCCAGGCAAAAATCCCTATTTTATAGGAAA
>LPNX010648168.1:230294-257528 GCA_001517045.1 Pseudotsuga menziesii
CTAGTTGAAGACTCCGTCTCCAACCCCAACTGCTGTGCTGCACACTGTGCTGCTATCCAAGTGCTCCCAAAATAATCAATAATCATAAGTAAAGTCTCCTTTTGCTTTCTCCTCTATTTATAAAGTTCAATTGCGCAAAACCCTAATCTTTGACCTAATTAGGTCACTTTATCTTCTAATTTGCCGTTGACTTGCATGCATGCGGAGGGAGACTTAAATAGTGCATGCATCATTAAAATAATGCTGGGATGGCATGCATGTCATTTTTAGGGTTTGCATGCATGTCACTTTTGGGAACATTACAAAAACAAGCCAAGCACAAGAGTTTTTCTCTAGTTCACCAACAACCATTACAATAGGAGGGGATTCACTTTTATAGAGTTGAAGCACAAACCCTCATCCAATAGAAGAATATTATGAATTATCTGTGAACTAGATCCTAAATCTCTCCTAGGGAGGCATAAACAAACAATATCCTCCAACTAACTCTGGACAAGTCAAAAACCTTAAAACAATAAATTATTAAACTAGTAGGACAATAGAGTGGGAATACCACTTGTCATCTCCAAAACCAAAAAACAACTTCTCACAGCCTAGTCTTCTGTCTGCTGTTTTCTCTGTGAAATAAGTCAGTTACATAATCTTTTGAAGTTCATTCAAAGGTGCATCTGCAGATTGTCCCCCAGTGGGCTCTAGTGATGATGCTTATATGCTACAGGTAGCAGTGTAACTTAAGGAAACAACAACACACTGCCACTGCTGATTTTAAGGCTGTCAGATGATAGATCTACATCCTCATAAGTGCAAGAGTTCTCAAAAAGAATGCCTAGAATAGAATGCAGCTGCACCTTTTTCATCATCAACAAGGCATTAGACAAGCTATCCCAATAATATGGTGGGAACAATTTCTTTACTGCCACAATGCATCTAGACAGGTCAGATAATTTTGTTGTCAGTAGAGCAGTTTCATACTCAAGCAAGCTGCTAGTATGCCCTTGAAGATATCAATATGCCCATGTATTTTGAGGGGGTAACACAAAGCACTGGATTCAATATCAAATAGAGCATCATTTGTCTATTCTATAGGAACGTATGTGTGAAGAAATAAGTTCTTATTTTTATGTTTTTTGAGGTGAGAACTTATTTTTCAACCCAAAGTATCGGGTTCAATATCAAATAGAGCATCAATTATCTATCCTATAGGGATGTATGTTTGTATCAGGCACAATTCCAAGAGTATTTTAGTTCAGGTAAACTAGCAATGCAAAGGCTGCATTTTTATTGTATACTGTTATTGTATGTTTTTCTGATGTGCAATTGTTTTCCATTTATGCAGTTTATGATGTGACGATTGGTTACAAGTATCGATGTCCTCTATTCAGGGATAATGTCTTTGGGGTTGATCCGGCTGAAGTACATATTCATATTCGTCGTGTACCTATCAATGAGATTCCCCCCTATGAAGATGGAGGTGCTGCTTGGCTTAATGAAGCTTTTCGTTGCAAGGATGAGTTGCTTTCTACTTTCTCTAAAGAAGGTTGCTTTCCTAACTCTGGCATCGAAGGGGAACTTCCCACCTATAAGTGTTTTTTCAACTTAGCTGTGATGGTTACTGCAACGGGCTTCTTTTCAACTATTATTATCTTTTCTTCAATGTGGCTAAAAATATTTCTTGCGTTGAGTTGTGTGTATTTTGTCATTGCAACCTACTTCAATTTCAGGCCAACACCTATACTAGAGTGTCTAAAGGGATGGATGTTATGTGGCAGTACATTCATATCATCAGATAAAAAAGATTCGTAACTTGCCAATGCCTTTTATGTATACCATAGGAAACACTTTCGTTATTATTTTTTATTTCTGGATTTGTGTAAACATGCCTTCTCTGGCGCTTGATTAGAAGGACGCAGTTCAGTGTTCTGGACTATTAAAATAGATAATGGTTGTTGTATCATAGACAGCTCATATATGGAACTACTTTTTTCACTCTCGTGGGTGTTAAATAATATTAATCTTGAGTTTTTTGAATCCACACTTATAGAGATGATGTGACTATCCTACAACTCAAGCATTCAATGCTCTGCAACTCCATTATAGTAGATAATTTTGGTTGTTATGAAATAAGCTTTAGTTTTTATTAGAGCCTGACCATTTTATCCTCTTCCAGTATTTACGTTGTTGAGCTAGTATCACTTGAGTAAATTCTGGATTAGCTGCATAAAGCTGTTTTGTTGTTGTTGTTATAAATAATGTATAATTGTAGAAAAATCCATAGAAAAGTTAAAATGACAAAGGAGAGAAGTGGTTGATTACTGTAAAGAGAGATCCAGAAGAAATCAAACCCCAAACTTCCCCAAACTTCTTAGTGCGTAGGTGGACTAGTCTACACCAATTGGTTTACTAGGGATGTTATCGACAAATGTGTGGAAGCAACCCTTGGGTTTCCTGTTATACATCTTGTTTACAGTGAGCTTTTAGAGTGCACCTAGCTTCTCTTGGTGCAATGGGTAGTCTGGGCAATGTTTTTTGCTAGATTTAGAAGTAACCTTTGATTTTCTTAGGTATCCATTTTCTAGCAACCTTGAATTGTTGAGAGTATTGGTTTGCACCAACCTCGATTTTCTTAGGTATGCATTTTCTAGCAAGAAATCCAGAAGAAATCAAACCCCAAACTTCCCCAAACTTCTTAGTGCGTAGGTGGACTAGTCTACACCAATGGGTTTACTAGGGATGCTATCGACAAATGTGTGAAAGCAACCCTTGGGTTTCTTGTTACACATCTTGTTTACAGTGTGCTTTTAGAGTGCACTTAGCTTCTCTTGGTGCAATGGGTAGTCTTGGCAATGTTTTTTGCTAGATTTAGAAGTAACCTTTGATTTTCTTAGGTATCCATTTTCTAGCAACCTTGAACTGTTGAGAGTATTGGTTTGCACCAACCTCGATTTTCTTAGGTATACATTTTCTAGCAACTTTGAATTGTTGCGAGTATTGGTCTGCACCAACCTTGAAGCAGATAACATGTGGAAGATCGCATAGAGTTCCATATGAGAAATGGTAGTTCGATTAATACTATCCCTTTTTTTTTATCAAACAATTGTTTAGTCAACTATGCATTGCCATTTGCAAAAACATAGTTAATAGTTGCTTGATAACAAGCCTAGAGAGTAAGAGTATGATTTGAACTCTACCAATATATCCAATAGATAGAAAAAATAAAAATAAAATACATGAATTAAGGATAAGGTTTTAATTAATATGGAAATTGATAATGTAAATTTTAAATTAGTTTTAATAGTTTAAAGTTAACATATACTGGTTTTAAAATATGTTTTTTCCATTAATCATGATAGACCTACTTTACACTAGAGGTACACATTTTATTATTATTTTCCTTTCTAAAAAATGAACAAAACTTTTGACCAGCTATTTTTTTTGAAACCCTCATTGAAACACCCATGGTTAAATGAGGTTAACAATTATCAACTCTTTTTCTTGAACTCTCGCTCTCTTTGAAATAGGAACTTGAGGACCATAATCTTCCATTGAACTTTCTTTGTATTGTTTGATTCTCACTTGCACGAGGCACACAAAAAATATAGAGATCCTATTTGCACCTCAAGCAGCTTGAAGGAAGGATAGAATAATTAAAATGACAAATTTGGCTCAATCATTAGTTGGAAAATGATTATAAATATGTGTAAGGCATTTTTTTGCAACATTGAGGGTGGGTTTTGTATTTTGGGTCTGTTGTATGGTTATTAGAAATTCATATTGGTTGTGCATCCAAAATAGCTAAATCCACTGGACTACTCTGACTAGGTTTTGGTTTCTAATCAAATGAGCATTATTATTCTACCCTAAAAGGAAATGCACACTGGTTTCCAACTAATTTGTATAGTTGATACACTGCAATCTTCTTTTGGAAGGGTTTCAAAAGATATATGTGAAGCAAAACATCTTCCTAATTTGTACCTTGAGTAGCATAGATCATTAAAATAGTTAGAGTGGCCATTTTTTTGTTTATAGAAACTCAAAAATCAGATAAAACCCCTCTAATTTCCAGGCACCGGTACTAGGGTTTGGTTTCTAGAAGTTATAAATATATATGAAGAATTTTTGTTGCATTATTTGTGTAGGGTTTTGTTTCCAATGTTCGTTGTATGGTTTCTAGAAACTCGTACTAATGAATACATAATCATGGGATGGGTGATTTCCACATATTTTGGTTTCTAAGAAAATAGGCATTATTTTGTACCTAAATGCAAATGCATAGTAGTTTCTACTAAGGTTTTAATTTGTAGAGTATTCCTTTCATAAATATGAGTAGATTTGGGAGCCAATGCAATCTTAGGCCTAAGATTAGCTCCTCGTGTTAGTTTGCTAACATGGAAAGGATAAAGGTTTATCATTCTCTTATATATTAGGATAGACAATTACATCGTTATTGCTTCAAGTATACTATTGTTGTGTATTTGTAGTTATATGCAGGCTCATCTACCCAATTTGCAACAAATAACTTAAGACATTTTCTAACTTTGCAAAATATATTCTCAAGATGGAAGGTTTCCTTTTCACTTTGTTTAGTTGTTCATGTGAAAGTGGGAATAGTGAATATTATTATGCTAGTTCCTAACATGTCTTTTTATTGTCATTTTACATATGTTGTTTCATATTTGAATGTTTGGCTAAATTACAATCTGCCATGTCATGCACGAACATTTTTATATTTATTTTAAATTCATACATGCTACATAACACAAGAATACAAACCATTACCCCTAGAAGTTGTCATAGAAGCCTTGTTGTAGCAAGTTGATTCTTTGTAAAAGGACAAAATCCATGAAAAAGATCCATATGCATCATGAGAAAAGGTTTGTTAACATTAAACAAAAATCCAAGAGAGCGATTTGGAATCTCAATGACAACATCAAAAATCATAAGCATCATTTGGAGTCTCAACTAAGGGCTCAACAAAACTTGCAATCATCTAGCAACAATGTTGATGAGCGCTCCACAAATTAGAGACCTCTACCTTATCAACTTCATTTTGCTTAACTATGCAACATGTTAGGAAGATCAATCCAAAATTTTGATATTATTTCCCTTCATATAGAGGGGGGAATGGTTAGGAAGTTATTTATTGTAAGGTTCTTCATGAGTATTGCATGAGAAACCTAAAGGTGGCAGTATGCTTGGAGACTCATTTGAATTATCCAAATCATTCCATTGTTGGTATTAGTGACTTGTGGATAAATATATGTAGGATGTGTTACATGTGCATATGGTGTACATAGAGGAAGATGAAAATTCTTTTCTACACCACTCTTCATTAGACAAAATACAATCACAATAGTCTTCAACAAAGTCAAATCACTTGTAAGATTTGGATGCATTAAGCGAAGGTAGAATATTGGACCAATCCATATGTTGACTTCTTTATTGACATGCCATCGCTTTGTTAAGATTGATTGAAAAAAAATCAATTCATTTGGATGGGCTTGTGATATGTGTGATAAATCCAATAAATTTAAGCCATCAAATTCTTGGTGGACACTATTATTGAGGGCCATTATTGACATCACCCTCTACCATAGGGACACTACATCACCCTCTATCATAGGGACACTAAGAGTCCTTAATACCTTGATCAAGGCCCTAGGATGGATCATTTGATCTAATTTCCACTTCAATTATCCATAATTACTCCATGTATATTGATCTAGACAATAATGATTCCCCAAAGAGACCTTGGAAATTTGTCTCTAAGATGTCTCACAAGGCAATACAAATAAATTTGGTGAAATCATTGTTTATTTAAAAATGAGATTATCTATGGAGTAAACTTTCTACCCGATCATTTGCATCGATCGGATGACCTGGCTTGCGTGAGCTTTCACATCATGCATTGCTGGTCGTCCGATCGGTGCAAATGGTCGGGTAGAAAGTTTACTCCATTATCTATCACGAGTATAGCCAACACATTCCTAGAGTATTTTGTTGGTCACATTCCTCTAAAGGCCATGATCCGGGACTGCATGAAGGATGTTTGGGAGCCACATGTTTGGCATTGCTAGAGTACCAGTAGCCTAAATAAAGCTCCTTTTCTCTTTTCTCTTAAAGCTTGCATGTGAATATGTTACTTCTTGTGGCACTTGGGTATGAAGGAATACTCTTTTTCTATTCTCTTATTGGTGCAAATATTTTTCTATTGAGTAGACTGTTTAACTCTATCATCCTATGTGGGTAGATTTTATTAACTCGTGTAAGCAATTATGGTCATCCATCAAACACTTCTCCAAGCCTTACAATGGATTCTTCTAACATGAACTTGAAAGGTTCTTTAACCTTTTCCCTCTAATAAGGCTCTTCCTTAAAGTTGACTAGTTCAAAGGCCTTAAAGAGTGTATTTTGATCCAAGTTGGGGATGAGATGTTTAAACAACTTGTTAGGCGCACCAATTTTCCTAATACCTTGTTTAGGTGCCAAACTCTAACCCTTAAATTCAATACTACTTATTGATGGACCAAGGACTAGTAAACAAAGTGTTAATGCATCATCTAACAATTTACAAGAATTTACAAGTCTCTACCTTATAAAATATGATATTGTCCAACTATTGAGCATGTTAGGAGTGCCACTCCATATATTGATACGATTTCTAGTCACACAAATGGAAAAATTGTTATGAATTTATTGCATAGACATTGATGAGTTTTGCATGAGAAACCTAGAGATGGCACATTTGGAGATTTGTCTCAGTGAGCCAAATATTTACATTGTCAATACTAGTGACTTGTGGATAAAGTGTATGTGGATGTTTGTCTTGTGCATATGTCGTATATGGATAAAGACGAAAATATTTTTCTACACCTCCCTTCATTACATGAAATATAGTTACAATTGGGTTCCATTGGGTAAGATCTTACAGGTTTGGGATTCCATTGGATGCATTAAGCAAAGGTATTATATTCGAACAATCCATATGTTGAGTCCTTTATTAACAAATGATTGCTTTGTTAATATTGACAAAAAATCCATTCACTGGACAAGTTTGTGACGTGTGATAAATCTAGCAAATTTAGCCATCAAAACATTTATGATTGCTAGTATTTATTATGAAAATATCGTCGATTTTTCTAAAAAGAAATTGTATGCACCCCATATCCTATGGAAGGGTTGGATTCTCTAATTGATGTTTCTCTAGCCAATCACTCTATTGGGAGGGGGTTCACGAAAGGAGGGGGCTTAGGATTTGGAGCTTGAGGTGTTCTAGTGCTTGCACTTTCTTGCGACTATTACCTTATTTATGGATTTGCTAATCCTTTTGGATAAGTTGATAAATGTTGGCCATTATTTTCATCACCTTTTACTAGGGAAAATTTTTAAGGATCTATAATTATCTTTTAGTGTAGAAACCTTAGCGAATCTTACTAATTTTTAAATTTGCAACTATAAAATATTTGGTGTTTTTTTGTAAAAATATTCAAATTTATTAGGAGTTTATATAGCTTTTGGAGAATTTTGGCGATTTTTAGAGTAAAAAAATTATCCTGTTGAATTTGGGTGATTTTTAGAGTAAAAAAATTATCCCATCGAATTTGGGCAAGCTATTTTTGGAAAAAAGGCAAATAGGTGAATCTTTTTTTGGAAAAAAGTTTGAAAAATAGCCCATGGGATAAATTTCAAAATTGACCTTTCCTTTTACCATATGGACATTGATAATCATTAATGTCTCAATAAGGCCCTATGGATCATTTTATCCAATTTCCATTCTAGTTATCCAGAGTAACTCCATGTCTAGCAATGAAGAGAACAATGACTCCGCAAAGAGAATAAAAAATTTGTCTCCAAGGATTCTCATGAAGAAATAGAAATAACCCCAACGAAATCACTATTTTTTTCAAAATGAGGTGATCTATTACAAGTATAGCCATCACACATTGCTAGAGTATTTTGTTGCTCACATCCCTTGAAAGGCCGCTATTCAAGCCTAGATGAAATACGTTTGGAATCCATGTGGTTGGCATTGCTAGATGTGACCAAGAGTCCAACCAAATGTCCTTTTTTTTTTAAATTTTATATTAGAGCTTGCATGTGAATATATTACTTCATGGACCTTAGGTATGAATGGATACTCTTTTTGTGTTATCTTGTTGGGTTAGGTATTTTTTCGTTGATTAGAGTGCTTAACTTTACTGTCATATGTAAGTTAATAGAGTTTATCAACTTGTGCATGGAATTTTGGTCATCGCTAAAATGCATTTCGAAGCTTGAAGAAGGTTTCTTTTGCCATGAACCTAAAAGGTTCTTTAACTCTTTCCGTCAAAAGAGTCTTCCTTAAATTTAGCTAGACCAAGGACCTTAAAGAGTGTGTGTTAACCCAAGTGGGGGGTAAGATGTTAAACATGTTAGGTACATGAATTTGCCTAATACCTTATTTAGATTTCAAACCCTGAACCATAAGATTCAATATTTATTGTTGCAATCCCAAGGCCTCAACAAAGTGTGAATGCATCATCTAATAGTAAATCCCATGAGAGGGCTTATAAAATTTGATCTCCCTCAACTATGCAACATATTATGAGCATTACTCCATATTGTTATATGATTGAAAAATAGATTTGAAGTTGTTTAATGCATATTTCTGGATGAGTATTGCATGAGAGATCCACTAGGGAGCACTTGAAGACTTGTCTCAATGATCCAAATCTTTACATTGGTGGTACCAATGGCTCCTCAATAGAGAGTATCTAAGATGTTTTCTTGTGCATATGGCATATATAAATGAATATGAAAACAAATCCATACACTACCTTTCATTACACAAAATACAATTATAGTTTTTTTAGACCATGGGAACAACAACCTCCCAAGGGTATATCCAACAGCGTGCAAGCCAGATATACCAGTAACTTGTGACTCAGCAGGGGCCGAGACGTCCCGAAGCCCACGGGGGTGAGCCTCTATCCCAGGGGTCACCTACCCTTCGAGCCTTATCACAATGGGCCAAATGAACAACCCTACCCCCCGTCGGTTTGGATTCCATTGGATGCATTGAGCGGAGGTATTATATCAAACCAATCCATACATTGTCTCTTGTATTGATATGGGATTTGTCAATAGTATTGATGGAAATAAAACCATTCATTTGGATAAACTTGTGATATGTGCAATAAATATTGTGAATTTAGTTTGTCCAATCAAGAATTTTGGTGGCCATTTATTGTGAAAACATAGCTGGTTTATTTAGAGAGAAATTGTATGCATCCCATATTCTAAGGAATTGTTGTATTTTCTAGTAGATGTTTCCTCTAGTCAAACATTCTATTACGTGGGGGAGTACAAAAGGAGGGGGTGCTAAGGTTTGGAACTTGAGTTGTCCTAGTGCATGCACTTTCTTGTTTCTATTCCCCTATTTGTGGATTTACAAGCCCTTTTCGATTAGTTGGTATGTGTCATGCATTATTTCCATCACCTCCTTCCATAGGGACACTAGGAGTCCTTAATGCCTAAAGTAAGGCCCTAGGATGACTCATTTGATTTTATTTCGCTCTAGTTATCCAAATGAATTATGTGTCTAGAAATGAAGAGAACAATGATTCCCCCAAAGAGACCTCAAAAATTTGTCTCACAAGGTAATATATTTAAATAACCATGACGAAATCACAATATATGTCAAAATGGGTTTATCTATCACGAGTATAGCTAACACATTCTGAGAGTATTTTCTTGGTCACATTCATCTAAAGGCCATGTTTTAGGCCTAGATGGAGTACGTTCAGGATCCATGTGTTTGACATTGATAGAGTACCAAGAGCCTAACTATAGCCCTTTTTTTTAGTTTAGATAATTTTTAGATGAGTAGAATGTTTAAATCTATTTAAACTATTGGATTAGACTTTGTCGAAATCTACATGCAATTTTGGTCATTTCCCAAACACCATTTCCAACCCTTATTAAGACTTTTCTACCATGAACCTAAAAGGTTTCTTAACCCTTTCCCTTAAAATAGGGACTTTCTTAAAGTTCACTAGTTCAAAGGCCTTAATGAGTGTGTGTTAATCCCAATGGGGGATAAGATGTTTAAACAATTAGGTGCTTCAATTTGGCTAATACCTTCTTTAAGTGTCAAACCCTGAACCATAAGATTTAATATTGCTTGTTGATGGCCCAAGGACTCAACAAAGTGTCATTTCATTATCTAAAGACAAAGTGTATGAGAGGCCTCACCAACTTTGATGTTGCTAAAATATGCAATATGTTAGGAGCATTACTCCATATTTTGATATGATTTTGCTTCATATCGAAGAAAAAATGGATATGAAGTTATTTCATGCATATTTTTTGATGAGCATTACATGAACAACTTAGAGGTAACAAACTTAGAGACTTCTCAATGATCCAAATCTTTATATTAGTGGTATCAATGACTTGTGGATAGGGAGTATATTGGTTGTTTTTATTTTGTATATGTGTAACAAACATAAATGTATAAATATATAATTCGAAATATATAATAATAAGAAGAAGAAGAAGAAGAAGAATAAATGTATTAATGCATCCTATCTAAAAGAAATGACCTATTGAAAGGACATGACTTACCAACCATTGTGACTAGTCAATGCTATAAGTACACCATCATGTGGTCATTGTATCCTCACCTCATATTTTCTCATTCAATATACAATTTATTACATATACTCGTCATTCGTGGATATTAACATATTTTCCTTTTAATGGATATTCCATAACTGAACTATGTTCATAATTGAGAAACAAATTCTATTCATTTCAATATGGTGTACACAAAGGAAGATGACAAGATTTTTCTACACTACCCTTCATTACATGAAATACATATACAACAATATTCAATTGGATTATATCTCTTGCCAGATTTGGATTCCATTGGATGGATTAATGAAGGTATTATATCAAACCAATCCATTTGTTGTGTATTTATTCATATACTATTGTTTTATTAAGATTTATGGAAGAATCCATTAAATTGGATGGGCTTGTGATATGTGCAATAATCCAGTGAATTTCATCATCAATTCGGGCATGTTTGTTGGCATTTATGATGAAAAATATCGTTGTCTTATCTAGAGGAAAATTGTATGCATCCCATTCATGCGGAAGTGTTGGATTCTCTAGTTTATGTTTTTTCTAGTAAAAAATTATATTGGTGGGGTTGTACAAAAGGAGGGAGAGAGAGAGAGAGAGGACTAGAGCTTGAGGTGGTCTAGTCCATGCACTTTCTTACTACGATTGTCCTATTTATGGATCTACTAATACTTTATGATTAGGTGGCTTCTGTTGTCCATTATTTCCATTTCCTCCTTCCATAAGTCCACGAGGGTCCTAATGCCACAAGCAAGGGCTAGGATGGATCATTTGATCTAATTTTCAATTTAGTTATCCACAATAACTCTATGCTTAGTGATTAGCATAATAAAGTTATTGGAAATTTGTCTTCAATGTGTATCATGACTCTACAAACAACCTTGATGGAATAAATTGTTATATTAGAATGCTGTTATCTATTACGAGTATAGACAACACACATTCCCAGAGTATTTTTCCGGTCACATTTTTCTAGACGCTAAGGTTTTAGCCTAGATAAAGGAGGTTTGGGATCCACATGGTTGGCATTGCTAGAGTAACAAGAACCTAACTAAAGGTATTTGTTTCTTCTCTATTAGAGAATGTATGTGAACCTATTACTTCTAGTGGTTGTTACGTATGAAGGAATACTTTGTTTGTGCTCTTTTATTGGTTTAAGTGCTTTTTGGTTGAGTAGAGTGCTTAACTCTAATGTCTCATATGGGTAGAGTTTATCAACCTATCCTTGCAATTTTGGTCATTCCTTTAACAAATTTCCAAGCGATAAGAAGGATTCTTCTTCCATGAACTTGAAAGGTTCTTTAACCCTCGCCCTCAAAATAGGGTCTTCCTTTAAGTGGGGCAATCCAAATACCGTAAAGAGAAAGTGTTGAACCAAGTGAGAGATAATGTGTTTAAACAACCTATTAGGTACATTAATTTTTCGAATACCTTCTTTAAGTGCTAA
This sequence comes from Pseudotsuga menziesii, assembly GCA_001517045.1. NCBI lineage: Eukaryota > Viridiplantae > Streptophyta > Pinopsida > Pinales > Pinaceae > Pseudotsuga > Pseudotsuga menziesii. The sequence continues at coordinate 242,368 of LPNX010648168.1, forward strand.
ATCCTTTACTGTCATATTTTATATTACTTGTTGAGGGCCAATTCTAACCCTCCTCAACCCTAATCGAACCAAGAACCTCAATCTTATCAAGTGCAATTAACTCCTCAACCTAGCAATTATGTCTTTTGGTTTTGTTGTTCTGTCTACAAGTAAGCCTATGGCCATGCTTGCAATCAATGAGCATGTCACCCCTTGAGGTGGTAACACGAGGTGCACTATTTTCCTCTCTTTGGAACTTTAGTAGTCTTTAGTCCCCAAGAAGGATCATAAGAAACCCATAATTCACATCATGTACCTTTTTTTTGTCATGTCCTTGTCGACTTGTCAACCTTAAATGCCTTCAATGTGTTGGTTGGGTTAGGCGATAATGTTTCTTTTGATAATATGGATTCCATCACTGCTCTAACCCAATGAAGGTAACATTATGGAATATGAGGGGTTTTAGTAACCCCCATCAAAATATTATGGTAAGAAGGGTTAGTACCTTCTTTCAAAGTTTAGATATATTTTATTTGGGAAAATGCAACCATGTTTACCTCCACCTATGATGAGTGGGATGTTTAGTGACTCTTGTCTCTCCCTAACTCAGTTTAGATACTACTATGGATTATGCCGTATCTTAATATTGTATATTTGGATTAGAAAATATTTATGTGTCCAATGGCACAAAAGAAAAGTTAAACTTATATATGTGGCTCCCTAATGAACATTCATAACTCATTAAATTTGTTTGTGGGGACTTTAATGTGGTTCAATGCTAAATAATATAAGGTATGCTTCTTCTTAGACTCCCTTAATAAGAGAAGGGGCTTCGTATTCACTCAAATCTAACCATGGTTTGTATGAACCAAACACATTTTGAATGAATGCATTAGTGGAGCTTTAATTTACCAACTGATGGCTCATACCTTTGGTTATAAAATCCATCATTCATTTGGTCAAATGAAGCATCCTAAAACCCAACTATGGAGATAATACACATATATTAAAACAAGGAAGGAACTTCGTTTTGATTATATGTATATTTGAAAAATATTTGTCTGGTTGATTAATTATTTTCTTTTTTGATGATTAATGTGCTGAAAATATACTGATAAATATGATGATCTAGCAAAGTATGAAGGAACCACGTTCCATCTTACTTTATCAATGACTCAACTTCCAGAAGGAGCACCATTTTTTACTAAATTCCAAGTTATCCGAAGACAACAGGAATATGGTGAATGAGTCGTACCAGTTTTGTTACAAAACTCCTAGTTTTTACCAAAGAAGAAGATCCAAGCATTAACTCGTGGTCGCTAATGAGTGGTTAGTCCTAGTTGAGCAACATCCGCAGTTCCAACATTGAAGACACATGTATCAGATTCACCACAATTTGAATATTTACTAGTTGGAGTTCTAGTCCTCGAGTATGCATAGCATACAGATGCTAATACTTATCTCAACTGATCTTACCAAACATGCTCGACGAAAATCACATGAATACCTTTTGCATAGTCTAGACACAACAATTATAAGAGATATGTATTTTTGTATTTAAACCAAAGGAGTGCAACTATCGAAGCTAGTGCTCATTTTTGTATGAACTTAGTTCTAATTAAAGTTTGAAGAGAAGCACAAGTTGTGATGTTTAACAGTTATTTCCAATACAAATGAAGACCTTTATTTCTCTAGTTTATTGAGTAATATTTTATTCCTATATCACCTTGAATTATGACCCATATATAGGTGATTACGGGGATTTGTGTGTTAGAATAAATTTGATGTTTAAGTATGAATGATTGTTAGAATAGAGCATAGCACAAATTTACTACAGTTTGTAGGATATTTTCCTTAATCCATATAAAGTATATTTAATGAATCGTTTTTTTTTTGTAATTTTAAATGTCTTTATTTTTTCTGCAATTTAAGTTCATTTCTTTTCACATGAGATCTTATTATCAACATTAGGCACAGAACAGTCTGGTATCGGTATGTCAATGGTAGGGTATATTGGGAAGCATTTCAAAAGGTTTGTTAAAAACTAGGCGAATAGTTTCTTAGAACCTATCTTTGAAAACAACTGCCAAAGGATATGTGCCTGACTGAATGATATAGATTCATGTTTCTTATAACCTGTAGATATTAGATTGGTTTTCCTTTGCTTTCTATTTGTACTGATTTAAATAGAATTGGTCTGAAGTTTGATACTACTAATCATAGTCAGTTTTCTTTGTAGTTGCATAAACTGTGCATATTCCTCATAAGTTTGTACGAATCCCTAGGCTTGAGAATTAAAGTAGAAGGTATATAAACATCATTCATGCTAATTTATTATCTCGATAAGAAACAATATTAATGAAGATTGATTAGGCTTGTACCCTGCTCAAATTTTTGTAAGAAGAATGATAAGGTTGTTAAAAGACTCGACAAGGCCACTGATTCCAAGAAAATTATATTTTCTTTGACAATGGGGAAACTAGGTTTGTTTAAGTGTTTGTCGAGGCTATGTTTCCATACCACTAGTCTATATATTTCTCTATATTATCTTCGATTGTTGGAACATGTATATTTAAGGCCCACTACATTATGAATACTTATCGCTTGAAGAATCAAAGCTACTTGAACTATATTAAAATATTATGTCGATATCTTATTCAAGGCATGAAGTGTAAGGTGGATAATTTTAGTGGTGGAAAGGTGTCATCACTCAAACTACCTGATTTCTAAGGGGTTATGGTAGGCAACTTTCTTCAATTCAATGAAAGCAACAAAGGCATTAAAAGAAGAAAGGTAGCATGTAATCTAACAATTTCAATTATGTCATTTTATTGAAAAGGTTCATGCCAATGAAAAAAAAAATTAACATCATTTGAAATTAGATAAAATCCAAAGTGCCAAGGGAGCTTAGTTGCGAGATAGAATCCCTTGGTTCAACATTGATGATCAACTAAGAAAAAACATTTTCGAAGTTCTAGATTTGAAAGAAGCCATGTAGAAAATTTATACTATTCAAACCCTAAAAAGAGCTTTTTTACCACCCTAAAATGGTTTGTCAATCATAAGGATTTATTGAAGAGTGAATGGAAGCCATGCAATCTTGTATTGACATGGTTCTGCATAAAATTTTAGAAGCATAGACAAGGTTGTGCAAGCATTTGTTGACATTGGATCAATTCATAGTTACAATGTTGGAAATGGCCAAGGATAAGTTGGCTATATTAGATGGATTCCTATGCAAATTGTACATGGTGAATTGGAAATTTATCGACTTGGATCTACTTTATATTTACAAGGAGTCTATCAAAAAGTAATCAGTAGGGGTGAATATTTTATCCCCAAGATCAGAGGTCAGAATATTAACACTAGTTGTAAAACCATCGCCCTCCTAATTATATTTTACAAAAGATTGGCCAAATATTTTGTCCTGAGGGTGGGAGGAAAACCCCAAACATTCCTGCCTATGAGCCAAGCTTAGCATCGATGGAGTCCAATCCCTATCTAGGGGAGGAGGGGATACTGCCCAAGATACTTGCTTAAAATATATTTGATTTATTAGAAAGTGATTTAATTTTGAATAGTACCATAGCTATATGGGAAGGCATGGAGTGGTTTAGGTGTTAATCCCTTGACACCTTTTCTTACATAAAAATATAATTTTGGAAAATATTATCATGGGGTAGAATTGACCTTCATTTTATCCATGTTCAAATATTTAGGTTTTGTTCCCTTCTTAATATGGGTTTATACTATCATATGCAAGTTAGATTAGATGCGGCTCTTTTGTTCAAATCCAATAAGGATATCCATTGTCACTTGTGCTTTATGTTGTGGCAATTGAAACTCAAGGATGTTTCAGTTCCCACAAAGTAGGGAAAGGGTTCACTATGGGTATTTATATTTCCAATCCAAAGATTGGATAACTGTAAATAAGCACTTCATTGAGGACACAAAATTAGTGGATAATATGACATAATCCCTTCACCTTATTTTACAATATTTGGGTCTAAGATTCAATTGATCAAATGATCCTAATATTACAATAAAATCCCCCATTACTTTATTGATTGACTATCAAAATAAGGGTGGTGTTGAATTCAACAATGACTAATAATTAAGTTTATGGTCATCCCCTTTTACTTTTAAGATTCACTTAAGGACTCCTAGGAGATGGTTATTCAAAAGGTGGAAAGAAAATTTGAAGCAACTAGTTAACCCCTTGTCCTTTGTCATCAAGTTGCAAATATGAACCAAAATTTTGGCTTCAGTCCATGTTTATTACTCCACCAACTAGGTTCCCTTGTATAGTTCTTATCGAAGATGAGAAATTCCTCTCCTATCTTATTTTTGGAAAAATATTATATGAGGTAAATTATTTTATGGAATTAATTATAATATTTATCATAATCCTTGAGACTATGGTAGATTTGGGATCACCATAGCTTGTACTAAGGGCTAGGTTTTGTGTGTCAAGAGGCTTATCTATGCTTTTAAGGGATAGAGGTCATAAATTTCTCTTACAATAATGTATTAACTGGAAAGGTACTTTTTGCAAGATTTCATTATTAGAATTGAATCCTCAAATCTTATTTCCATCCAAACAATGGTTGAAATTAAATGTACATTTATATCCCATATCATTTGTAAAAAACTCGTGAGGATTTCAAACCTTACTTGAATTAGAAAGGAAGGGGTTTTAGATTTGGCCTCTATTTTAATGAGCATTCATCTTGGTGTCCTCTTGTCCTCTTCATAAAGGAGAGGATTTGGTTGAATCGCCATGTTCTTGGCCCTAATATTCTTTAAAATAGATTATAATTATACACTATATTTTAAACTGTTGAATTAGAGATTGGATCCCTAGCTTGTACAAAATAACTACTTCATACCTTTCGTGCCCAACAATGTTCTCTTGGATGTAAAATCCCTCATTCTAGATCCCCTCCTCTTAAATTTTGGGTTATAATCTCCTAACAACTATTAAAAGAATGAGAACTACAATAAACCAAAGGCCTTCAATAAGTATAACCTAATGATGTAAATAAGTTGTTATAACACAAACCTTTTTTGAATGCCCCAACCTATAAACCATGATGGCTTAATTCTAAGCAATGCACTTGTATCTTTCGACTTAAACATGTATGGATATGTTTTGTGGAGTTGAAAATGGCATTCTTTGTTTAGTCCCTTATCTTGAGTGGCTTGTTGTAGCTCATAAAATAACTTATTTTGAAATTATCCAACCCTCATTATTTTTTGTGGTTGGTTTGGATGCCTTAAACATCCTTCATTGGTTTCTTGCTCTTTCAAGTCTAAATACAATGGGATATAATATTTTTGTCATCATTTTATCCCTACTAACTTATTAGGTAAGTCTCCCCTACTAAGGGATAAATTACCCCAAGTCACTGAGTTCCATATTCTTGAAAGGTCATTAGAATTGATGTTTTGTTTTTAATCTAGAATAAAGGGAGTGAAATTTTATTTAATTAGAACCAAGTGGATAATACTTTATCTTGGGTTGGTAGAACACTAAGCATTAATATTTCATTTCAAATTATAATACAAGTCTAAAATTGCAGAGTTGGGTGTGATGCACTTGTGCCAACTCTTACAATATGTCAGGAGGGGCACCCTATACCATGAGCTAAGAACCTCTATTTGATTCCTTGTCCCTCTTCGTGATGGGAGGCCTAGCAACAAATCTATCTAGATGATGAGAAAGAGGATAAAGCATAATCACAATTGGTCTTGTAGCCCCCCTCCATGGTCATTAAGTGAAAGTTTAAGTTACTCACGCTATAGTTTTCAAAGAATGAGAAACATATTGATCATGAGGATTGGGGATTTTTTCTAATTTACGTGAAGTTGACAAATGATAGATGGGTACTCCATAAATGATAAGGTCAACCCTTCTAATGTGGGTATGACTTAGAAGACATGGAATTAAATAAATATTTGTAATGTTTATTTTATGTTTTTTTGTGTTTTAATATCGATCTATTTTAGACACAAATTATATACTGTATGGCTAATTGACATTATATTTTTGTTGGAAGATCTAGGGATATTTTGAGAAGAATATAGTTTTTAAGGCTACTTTTGTGGTGGCTACCCATGTGGCCCCACTTTTTGCAAATGTATCCTAAATGTGTATTTTTTTTGCAAATATTAATAGTTAAAATAAGCATTTAAAAAAAACATTATGGTGAGTAAGGATATTCAAGGTCATGAAAATGTTATTGATACAAGCCACTAAACTATTATACGTCAATGAATTTGCATTGAGGTGAGGTGTTTTACACTCGAAAAATACTATTTATATGATTGGATATCATTTATGTTATACATATAATTTTTGTATCCATTGACATTTAACTTTAAATAATTATTAGAAAAAATTTAATCAAAATCTATGATTTTAATTGTATAATTTTTCTTTATATGTATTGCCTTTAGTTTCTTTACTCATAAATCTATCCATTGTTAGGAACTTACCAGCCAAAAGAAAGAATTAGTCTTTTATCATTTTGTTTCAATAAATAATAAAAAATATATTAATTTTCCATTACAACAAAATGTGATAATAAAATCGTTACATGCCTCTAAAGAATATGAAAACCATAACCATGTCATTCATTTATCCAAATCTCATATCTACATTGAAAACATCGTCACAATATCCATTTAATTTCTTACAAAGTTTACAATCACTTGAAATGTTAGAACATAATATGTAGTGCTGGTCAAAAAAACATCGTCAAATTGATTTTACGATGGTCAATAGCCACGCTTCCGTGAAAAACTATTTTCTATATATAAAGGTGAGATAATATTTCACAAAGAACAAGTAAAAATCATTGCTAAATAAAGAAATATAATGACAATAAAAATCATTGCTAAATAAAGAAATATAATGACAATAAAAAATTGTCATTATGACCGTTCTAAAAAGTGAAAAAATCATAAACTCTTTTTGTGATGACTACCGTGTGACCCTAAGTCCATTGTTAAAATTGGTGAAATTGTCGTTTGTATTTGTGTTGTGCTTATATAAGTGACAATGGTTTTCTAGCTGCCACAATTATTATATTGGGTGTACTGTTTCGAATCTTGGTAGAGAAAACTTTAAGTTGGTATAACAGTTTTAATTGCGATATTTGTGAATAATTTTTAAATCATATTTAACTCAAAATAATAAATAGTTCAAAACATTATAATTTGTCAATTTAAAAAAAAAATGGGATGTTGAGTACACTTCATTATAAATTGTTGTTGTTTTGTATATAGAATATTTTATATGTTTTGTCAAATATAATAATTAAAAATATTAAGTTGTTAAAAAAATTATAATGCAAGTCTTTATTGTGTATCTAAAATATCAAATATATTATGTTCAACATAATAATCTTTTGTATGTGAAAATTTAGATGTACAACGAATAATTGCATTACATTACATTTAATAACTAGCATTGTATTACATTACATTCAATAGTTTCTAAGAGTTTTGAGCAAATACTAGCATCATAATCAAAACATATGTAAATGTTTTCACAAACTTAAAGATAGATTGTGAATATCCTACATGGTAAAAAGATTCCTAATGGTGAGTGGCATGAACAATAAGTCAAATTCATAAGCAAAATTTTATCATGAGTTTAAATCCATAGCTTCAAGTGTCCAACCCATCTCTATTCAAAGTTGTTCGAACATGTAGAAAATATAAAACCTTTGTTTAGAATGTTGAATTCCTTTCTCTCTACAACACACCCAAATTTGTTTGAAAAAATATATACAAACATCAGGAAACTTTTATTATGCTTCCTATTTAATTTTATGTGAGATCACCTAATTAACATCTCAATTGGCAAAAGGTTGATGAAACTAGGGGCTAAGACCTTTGTCATTATCCATGCTTGGCCTACTTGTGTTATCCATAATGACATCTTCTAAAGAGGAGAATAATAATGTCACTTCACTTAGTGAGGGGAATGCCAACACCCCCACTTGTACAACTAGTTGATCCCCTCTGTCAATTTTATTAATGGTGCAATTTGATATGGATTACATAACATTTATTATTGTTAAATAACAATATTGATTGTGTGTATTGATTTCTAATTATATTGATGCAACAAGTTTACCCTTCCCCAATTTGGGAGGGTTTATAATTCTCGTATCAATCCTATTTAATTTTATGTGTCACCCAATCAACATCTCAATTGGAAAAAAGTTGATGAAACTATGGGTTAAGATCTTTGTCAATCTCCATGCTTGGCCTACTTGTGTTATCCATAATGACATCCCGTAATAAGGGGAATAATAATGTCACTTCACTTAGTGAGGGGAATGCCAACACCCCCACTTGAACAACTAGCTGAGCCCTCTCTGTCAATTTTATGAATGGTGCAAATTGATATGGATTACATTACATTTATTATTTTAAATAACAATATTGATTGTGTGTATTAATTTCTAATTATATTGATGCAACAAGTTTACCCTTCCCTAATTTGGGAGGTTTTATAATTGTTGTATCCATCTTACAACAATCCAATCAAAATCCTTCAACTAAGTAGTCATGAGCAGGGCATGTTTATTCCACCAAAGTTGTCCAAAACTTGCATGTGTCCTAAGTAAATGTGCACAACAAGCATGAGCACATGCACACATGTAACTAGAGATACTTGAACCCTAGTGGGGGTGATCATGACTGCATGTAGAATTTTTAGGAATAATAGTTTGTGTTGGTTAGACAAATTTCATGAGGGTTAGAAGAATCCATTTTGCAAAATAAAAAATAGAATGCAAAATTAACTAAAACAACCTCTACAATTGTGTATATCTTTAAAGGTAGCCTTAAACAAATACATGCATACATACACGCATGCATACATATATACATATAAATATATGTATACATACATACATATACATATACATACATACATACATATATACATATATAGATATATACAAATACACACACACACACACATATATGTGTGTGTGTGTGTGAGACTCAAAATTGAGTCCATATGAGGAAGATATGCTCTTGGAAAGATGCAAAAATGAGGATGAGCCATGTTTGTTTGTCACAAAATCAACTTTCACTACATTTGATAGTGAAATAAACTAATCTAAACCACACCACTATGTAGAGTACTGAAAAAGAAATAATAAAAAATCAGGTCCTAGAATTTCAGTTCATATAGTTGAGTTATTTTATGTTTGAAGATTGCTTCCAAAATCCAAATTTGAATTCCCATAAGAGGGTTTTGAGGGAACATATGGAAATCCTTTAGTGGGAGACATGCTCATGACTATGTCGTTAAAATATACCTATATTGGGAGCTAATTGAGAATAAACCATTGATTTGGCACCTGCAAGAATGGAATTTGGCATTGCTTGTGTGGGTTGTGGTACTCTTATACTAGCAGGGTATATAGGATCTATAAGGCATTGTTTTCCATAAGGTATCCAAGCCAAGATGTCCTCCTTCCCTTCAATTAGCTCCTCCTAGGGTTCATGTTGAAATCCTAGTGAACCTCTCCTATAATAAAACTACAAAGAGAACTGTACAAATGATAATGTTATGATCATATATAAAAGGACTCCCTCCTTCCTTTAAAATTATATAAGAGATAAGTGAGCCCAACAATTCTGTATGGGCCTAATCCCTTTCAAGAAACCTAAATGATCCATTATAGGCTACACAAGCGAGATACCGACTCGAGATTACAAGTGTCATGCTCCAATGGAGATGTTGTACACAACAATGACTCTAAGGTGATGTAGCTACATAGGGGTGTCCACACAACTCCATCACGATTCTCCATTGAATCCATATATCCTTCAAAAAGAGTACTTCACTAGGTGAGCTACCCTGCACAACAATGACTCTAAGGTGATGTAGCCATAGGGGAGTCCACACAACTTTATCACGAGTCTCCGCTGAATCTATCTATCCTTGAAAAAGAGTACTCCACTAGGTGAGATACCCTATGCAAGAACACTATGAAACACTAAGTGTCCTTGATCCATCGGCAATCGTCCAATGATGAAACCAATATGTCACATTCCAACTAAGGCTTGAAGCCCTCTTCCATGATTAAAAATTATCCACATCCCCTAAAGGACACTGTACAAGTAAGCGGTTCCTCTAGAAGCCATCGATGAAAGGCATCCACCGAAATACTAGAACATATCCAATGCCTAAGGGAAGAAATGCAAGTCAATACCATCCTGAGGTCACACATCCACTAATCATGCTATCTCAGTTGTGCATATCCATCGTGGCCATGGCATAATCCATCTCAAACCATACAGGATCCAATCATCAAGGAAAATTTTAAGCATCCATAATTTTCTTAAGTGTAGAACCCTTGTCTAATTGCGTCGAGAGGTGCTCTACAACCTAGTATGGGGGAGATCTTGTAACGTTACATAACGTTATTTTTATTAATAAAAAATAAAATTTTAATTATAGGCCAAAATAAATGTCGGCCACAAAAACAACCTAATATGGGGGAGATGTTATAATCTTCCTACCTAACAAAACAATAAAAAAGAAAAAATGTAATTATCCGCAAAAAAAATGTGGGTGAGAAAAAAAACACAATATGGGGGAGATGTTGTAATTTTCCTACCTAACAAAATAATAAAAAATAAAAAAATTGAATTATACGCAAAAAAATGTTGGCCTTGCACATGGTTTTAAAACCATGTGCAAGGCTTCTAAACAACCCATGGTTTTATTTTACATGGTTTAGGAGGGCCTTGCAAATGGTTTTAAAACCATGTGCAAGGCCTCCTAAACAACCCATGGTTTTATTGTACATGATTTAGGAGGGCCTTGCAAATGGTTTTAAGACCATGTGCAAGGCCTCATAAACAACCCATGGTTTTATTGTACATGGTTTAAGAGGGCCTTGCAAATGGTTTTAAGACCATGTGCAAGTCCTCCTAAACAACCCATTGTTGTAGGAGGGCCTTGCATATGGTTTTAAAACCATGTATGGGGAAATGTTGTAATGTTTGTTCCTAACAAAATAAAAAATAATAAAAAATATTATATGTCGGCCATAAATAATATTAAATATTAATAATAAAAATATTATATGTGGACCTTAAATAAAAAGATGTGTCTTTTGGTTTGAATCAAATCAATGGCTATATATAGGACACACCAAAGTTGATAGTTCATTGAGTGCAATACCTAAGAAGAGGTTTATTTGATCCCTCTCAGCGCTTGATAGGGCCTAGGATTTGGATCTATGTTGGTCTTACTAATTCTTAAATTTTCAACCTTAAAATGTTGGGCGATATTTTTGTAAAAATATTCAAATTTATAAGGATTTTATATAGTTTTCTGGATAATTTTGGAAATTTTTAGAGTTAAAAATGTTTTCCCATGGAATTTAGGCGAATCAATTTAGGGAAAAAATGGAAATTGGTCAATCTTTTTTTGGAAAAAAAGTCAAAAATTAGCCCATGGTCTAGATTTCGCCCCTAAAATTTTCATTTCTAGTCATACAACATGTACCTCAAATATCATGGAGCACTCCCAAACATGATCTAAGATTCTAAACACTTATATAATAAGCTAAAAGTCTAACACTCCCTCTTTATGAGGAGTGTCAATACCTATCGAATCCCACTATGACTCTACAAAATATATTATCTTGAAATCAACACTAGTTGTGGTCTCATAATAAACCATTGTTATATGAAATAAGACTATCAACCATTCTATCATGGCATATAAATCCTCCAATGAATAATAAACACTTGTGAATATGAAGAAATATCTCCCTAGAGGAAATGCTAGATGTCAACTTGATAAAAAACTATAGCTACATAGAATGTTTCACAATTTTACAATAGGTTGGAACTCCGTTTAGACGATTTCAAGGTTGATGTTTCGATCCATACTCAACCTCCAACATCCTCCAAATCAACATCATGGCCCAACACTAATTGATACACAACATGAACTCTCTAGGAAGCCTACAAAGATTGTCACATCTCTATAAAAAATCAAATCGATCTTAGAATATAAAGCTCATGGTATAGTAATCAAATCATGGAAGGTCATAATCAACATGCTAACCTGAGAATCCTACACATGTACCTCAAATCCTTTGGCAATTGAATTAACTTGAACTATGTCAACTCTCTCATCCTAAGAGAATCTTGAAGCAAGAATATCATCAAAAGAAACTCCCTCTATTTAAGAGAATTATGAATCCTTATCTTTGTACTCTAGTTTATATATTAAAAACATATTATTTTAATATTATATTATATTATCAAGTTCCCATATTATATTATTGTGCATGGGGGCAGACGAAGAGTGTCAATAATTGGTTTCTTTTAATAGAACTAGTCATGGCCAAAATTAGTCATTGTTTTAGTCATTTTTAGTTTGTTTCTTATTATCTAGTCATATTTTTTTTATCCCATGACTAAATTAGTCATTTAATTTAGTCATTTAAGTTGTTTGCTCAAATTTAGTAGTATTTATCTTAAAAACATTGTCATTACTAACTTTTTTAGTAACCTATTTATTTATTTACCAAATTATACTAGAGTCTACAATACTCCCATCAATTGCATCTCTAGAATCTATCTCAACAAAATCCTCCATTAGGGAATCACTCCTCTCCTCCAATGAACAACTAGCAGGATCACGGGTGAATTCAATCTCATAATCATGCCTCTCTTCCTTTGTACAACTAGAGTTATCCTAGATGGAAGAAGCCATTGCTATATGATTGGCATATCTCTTAGGAGGTACACATGCTCTTATATGAACTTGAGCCATTAGATCATAAATATAAACATTCTCTTTGATTACATAAGATGAACCTTGTTCCCTAAAATATCCCACATCTACATGAGATACAATTAGAGTGTCAAAGCCCAGATCACAACCTGACTCAATGTTATCTCACCCTGCATGGTGCAATGTCTAGGTGGTCCATATCTACTTCTTTGAATATGGAGTAGGTCAGGGCATATTCCTTAATATTGCCTCATCTCCCTTTGCATTTGACTAATCATGAATCTTTGAATCTACTCATATCAAGTCTATTAATCCATATTTGCAACAATCACCTCTACATTCTCCATAATAAATGGAGAAGAATACTATGAAATAGAAGATTTCAGATCCTCATCAAATACCACATCTCTTCTCACTAGAGTCTCCCATTATGTGATAATATCGATCCTATAAGAAGTAGAAGTATCATTGTATCCATCAACATAAGATGTTATCATACATCCTAGATCAATGCAGAACCTATCTCTATGTCATCTCAACATGCATGTTCCTCCTAAGAACTAGAAGGCCCTACTAGCCTCTCACTAAAACATATAGGTTCCACTATATCAAGAAGTAACCTATAAAGGCCACCCTCTCTCACCCCTCTATCCAAAGTCATAGGGCTTGCTAGAATATAATCATTGATGGTGTATTATTGTCCACCAAACTCAATTATTCACTATACATCTATCATACATGACACTAAAAGAAGATTATTATTGGAACTAGGAACAATAAAAACATTATCCAATTCAAGAACATCATCTAAAGGCATATGAAATTAGATGGTGCCAACTCCTCTCACGTGATAAGTGGAATGATCACCAAGCTCCATGATCATGTCTTCCAATTTCTCTTGAAATATGCTAAACAATGACATGTCATATGTCATATGTATTGGGGCACCATTGTCCACATACCAACCAACATTGTACAAGGTGTTAAAATATAAAAAAGTGACTAAAGTTATATCAATTCTAGAAAGTGTCCAATATTCACATATCATAGGTGAAAAAAACAAATTAGGATCTATTTGAACAAATCAACCACTTGTCTCAAGTCCTTCAAAGTATCTCACTTGCTAAAAATAAAACCACATGCCAGTAAATAAATTACATATATCTATCACCTATCACCGTAAACCACTAAAACACAATCAACCACTTATCAAAATTCATGTAACAACCCATATTTTGACTAGGAATGCTTTTCAGGTAGACCTACTGCACTTTATCTGCTTATTATCTATTGAACTCAGCTACACTAAGTAAACTATATTTTCAGTGCATTAGACCTGATGATATGTTGGTTCTATGTTTATGATGTTACCATGCTTATGTTGATACCATGATTATGATGATTAGGATGTTATTATTCTCATGAAGTTATTATGTTATGTGATTATAATGTTGTAGTTATCATGAGATTCCTTTCTTTCATACTAACAATGTATGTTTAATTGTCATCCTTGATGAAATGTGATATATATGATGTCATACATGGATAGCAACCAATGATGTGATCAATTTTAATGACTTTATGTGATGAAATGAAATGTTGTTGATAATATGGAGTAATTGATGATCAAATGGAAATATTTGTTATAAATGTATGGTAGAAAAATACCAATCTGCAGGACATAGGGGCTATATAATAGCCAGATACTTGATATGAAGTGTGGTATAGTAGATATATTGCAGAGAGACTTATTTACCGAAGTTGATGATATGATGACATAGACCAATAATCTCGATAGCAACACAACATGGTTTGGATTGGGTATAGACCCAGGATGTTGAGAGGGATGGATGGATTTTCCACCCTATGTTTCTATGATACCCGAGGTCGTGGGAGGGTTGTGATGAGTTAATATCACCTAGATGTGTGATAACGACGGTTGAATGCATGCTATGGGAGGATAGGTCTTCTATATAGTCGACGCTATCGCTCTCAGTTTCTATATGTGGCTAGGTCGATGAATCCGACACCACATATTTACTAGCAAAGGAAGGATAGGAGGATGCATAAATAGGTTATGATGGGAGGAGGTGATAGTTAGTACTGTGGGGGAGGGGGGAGGGGGATCTACGACACCAAAATTAGTAGTAGTAGGTATCTCTTTCTTGAAAATAATTGATTGATTAATTATTATGAATCTGAAAATATAACGATGTTATAACTAAATTGGTTAATGATTAATGACTAGTGATGCTGAAATGATTGTGTTTGCATGTTGATGTGGTTAGGTATTTGTGATTGTCATGTCTTGTATGCATGATCGTTCTGTCAACACGAATCATTATTATATGTGTGTGTGTGTGTGTGTGTGTGTGTGTGTGTGTGTGTGTGT